>ML807967.1:0-11631 GCA_009831015.1 Picea engelmannii
TTTTTTTTAATTAAAGCTTCAAAATGGTTAACTAAAATCTCCACCAACAAAATTTATTTTTATCCCTCTTACTTGTTATACTTTGTGATGTGTATAAAGAAAAAATACCACCGTTAACGCATGTCTTTTTCATTTCTTTGAAAAGTATGGATGTTTCAAAATTAAAGCATCTAGATACTTAAATTCGCAATGTATAATTAACTAAAGTCTAAAGTCTCCGAGGAGAAAAACTTTCATGTATCATCCTTAAACATAAATTTCAATTAAATATTATTTTATTTCTTTATTTGATGTGAACAATGAGTTGCTTGACCTATATCTATTGGAGCTGATCGTGGAGCTAATGGTGAAACTGATTTTCGTTGGAAGGTGATACTTCACTATTGAAAGATGATTGGTGTGAGGTTTGTCATGTAATCCACTATTGAAAGATTTATTGTGGACTCTCGTAGATATGAGGAGGTTTGGATTTAGTCAATTCACTTGATAGTGATATCTTCTTTTTCTATTCTCACTATTGTTCCAACCAATTTTTTTGTATAAATCGTGTTCTCCTTCAAACTATTATGTTTCTTGGCATTTGCAAGATCTAACCTAGTGGTCCTCATTTGTGCCTTCAATTTTATGATACACTTTATTATGATGGACTACAATTTATTTAAATGCATTGTGTGAACTTGTTTACTTGCACAAATGGTTTTAAATGGTCTTGAGTGGCATACTACAGTGTGCTACTTTGTTAATGATCTGATAAAAAAAAATGAAACTCTCATTTGGAAAATTAGTTAATGAATTCAAGATCATGTAGTATGTAATTGTTCCTTCAAGTGTATACCTTTTTCTACAATAATTGTGTCCAACAATCACTCTCCCAATGGTGTACTCTCTTCATCAATCTTTAATTGTGCTACAATCAACAATTTTAATGAAAAAGATTAGTGTGTTACTTTGCCACATTATAATTTGGGTTTCCTTGTTTTTAAAAGAAATAATGATCAAGGTGGAATTTTGAGCCATTTTAGACCAAATCTTTGTTAGATACAAGAAATATGCAATAACATATAATGAAATCCAACTGGTCTAAACTCATATGCAAAGCATCAATAATCAGTCAATCAGGAAAGACAGTAGACAAGAGAGAGAGAGAGAGAGAGAAGTATTTACGTGGTAAAACTTCGATGTGGAGAAACATCCATGGAAGTTGGGCTTTGTATTCCTCAAGCAAACTCCAATCTTACAAGAACATCCCTCTTGCACACATCTCACGCATTACTTCACTCCAATGCATTCACTACAATATATAGTATTTTATGGCATACTAACTCCTAATCCATTTACCTGGATTTGATTACAACTCTAGCTCATTTACAGGAATTAGATTACATGCAAAACATGCATAGATATCCATGCAAAGACATGCATGGAGTGGATATAGTCATGTGAACACATGCATGGACATGCATAGCCATGCAAACACATGCGAGGACATGTATAGCTTGGAGATAGCCATGCAAACACATGCATGGACAAGATAATGAGTTATTAAAGAATAACTTTACAAAAGACCACGAGGCATTCATTAACACATTCTATCATCCCCCCTTAATAATGACTAGAAGGATAGAATCACAGTTGGAGAAAGATGTAATTAACTAACATTCCCCCTTGGTGACAACTTCCCGCATCCCCAATAAGTTACAATGTCAGAGAAACTTCGCCTATGTCATAGATTTGGTGAAGATATTAGTAGTTTTTTGTTCAATAGGAAAATACTCCAAACGAATAACACCATCAGCTACCAAATCTTGAATGTAATGAGTATCGATATCAATGTGTTTGGTCTTGGAGTGATAAATTGGATTGTAAGCAAGATGAATTTCACTCTCATTTTCACATCTTAGCTCAGTAGGAGTATTTTGAACTAGTCCAATCTCAGTAAGAACATGTCGGAGCCACACTGCTTGTTTAGTTGCTTCCTTAGTTTCCCTATACTATGCTTCGCAAGAAGAAAGATCAAGTGTTCTCAACTTATTACTAGACCATGAAATTGGACCTGAACTAAGTTGGAAGACATATCCTACAATAGATCTATTTCCAGTAGTATCTCCTTCCCAATCAAAATTAGTGTAACCAAGAAGTGAAACAAAAGCCTTGCTTGAATAGAAGACACCATAATTTAGAGTTCCTTGAAGATATCTGAGAATCCTCTTAGCTTCTTTCCATTGGTTGTCATGAGGTTTTTTCATAAAATTGGAGATCATGATAACAACAAAAGAGAGATTAGGCCTGTTATGGGTTAGATAGATCAAACTCCCAATAAGTTGGCGATAGATTGTGGAATCAACAAGAGGAGTGTCACAATCAACAACTAATTTAACTCCAAACTGAAATGGTGTTGGTGAAGGCTTACAAACACTCATATGAAACCAAGCTAGCAATCCAAAGTATACTTAGGCTGAGACAGGAAAATTCCATCATCCATGTGCCACGCCTTAAGACTAAGAAAATAATGCAATAGGCCTAAGTCTATCATCTCAAAGCGTTGCTTAATATCATTCTTCAATCCATGAATTAAGGAAAGTTGGTTGCCCATAAGGATTAGATCATCCACATAAAGTACAACAATGAGCACATCATCATCAAAGAATTTAACATACATATTTGGATCAGATTGACACCGCATGAAATCACTATGTAATAAATGAGTATCAATTTTCTCATACCAAGCCTTGGGTGACCGTTTAAGACCATACAAAGACATGTTCAACTTGCATACGAAACTTTAAGTTTCAGAGGAGATAAAACCAGGTGGTTGTTGAATATAAATTTATTCACGAAGATCATCATTTAAAAACACACTCTTGACATCCATTTGGTGAATTTCCCATTGAAAAGATGTAGCAAGAGAAATGATGGTTCTGATGGTGTTCATTTTAGGAACAGGAGAAAAAGTTTTAGTATAATCTATACCTTATTTCTAATGAAAACCTTTAGCAACCAACCATGCCTTGTGCTTTTCAATCTATCCTTCTACAGTGAAATTTTTTTTATAAACCCATTTACAACCAACAAGATTCTTACCAAGAGGAAGTGGGACAAGATTCCAAGTATTGTTCTTCATCAAAGAGTCATTTTCAACAACCATTGCATTCTCCCATTCTGGTTTGCCTTTGGATTCCACATAAGTGGAGGGATCATTTGTGACTAACACTTTTTCCATGAGAAAAAAATAAGATCTATTCCTTCAAGCATTTGATGGATTACCAATCTCAAAACCTATAAATTCAAGTGTCTTCCATACCAAACTGGAAGAGGAGGAGTAGTAGTGGGAACCACTCTAGTATCTTCAGAAAATTCGGGTGGATCACTCGAAATAGTAGGTGACTCAATATATAGACCTTACCTAGTACTTGAGGAAGGAGGAATGGAAACAACTTCAATTGAAGACTGAGGCGATTGCAAGGCAACATGAGGTTTGACAGACTCAGGTGGTGGAGAGCCTTTTGAACTGGACATCCCGTTGAATGATAACATCTTGTTTGGATGGATCAAATAACATGTAATCTTTAGAATCCTCACTTTAACCAACAAATATACATTTGTGAGATTTGGGCTCCAACTTCTTCCTTTTTTCATCACGAATATGTGCCCAACATTCACTACCAAACACCTTGAAGTGGCTAATGACTAGCCCCCTTCCACTCCACTTTTCTTCAAGAGTAACCTTCAAAATGCTTTAGTAGGAACCCTATTCAAAATATGGTTAGCACAACAAACATCTTCAGCCCAAAATCTTTTATTTAATCCTTTTGAATAAAGCATACATCTAGCCATTTCAACCAAGGTCCTATCTTTCCTTTTGGCAATCCCATTCTTTTAGGGTGTGTAAGTAATTGTCCTTTGATGTTGGATGCCATGCTTGGATAAATATCTCGCAAATTCATGCTTAGTTTACTCCCCTACATTGTCAGTTCTAAGAGTCTTGATGCATTTACCAGATTCTTTTTCAACTGGGGCTTTAAATTCTTGAAAAACAACATAAGATTTGCTTTTATGCTTCAAGAAATAAACACATGTCTTCCTGCTATAATCATCAATAAAAGTAATGAAGTTGACCACACTTGATAATGAAGGAGTCTCAAGACGACCACATATGTCACTATGAACTAGTTGTAGATGTTCTTGGGCACGCGAGACTTTATCCTGATCAAAATTTTCCCCGTGATGTTTACAGAGGACACAACCTTCACTAACACTTTTAGTGGAAGAAATTTTAGGTAATCCATTTACCATTTTAAACAAAATTTGTATTTTACCATAGTTCAAATGACCTAAACTCCCATGCCACAACTTACTTTGTTCATCAGCATGTGCAACATAAGAATAGAATGGTTGTTTGTTGGGTGAAGTAAAACTAGTTTTCTTAAGAAAATCTGCTTCATGATCAACTAGACCAAATGAAACAATTTTGAAGTTGTTTTTGATATATTTCATAACATATCTATCAATCCATGCTTCAACTTGTAACCTTTTTGACAAGAATGGTAAACACGAAAGGATATTGTTGGGCATACCTTCAACATAAAAAACATCTACCAGTACACCATTAGGAACCTGAATATTACCATAACCAACTATTGTAAGTTGATTATTATCACTTATAGAAACTTTCTCAACCGTGTGTTTGTTGTTGTCATAAGAAGTGAATAATGAAGCAGTACCAGTCATATGATTGGAGGCACCTAAATCCATAATCCATTCCACAGAAGAAGAAGAGTTACTCGGTTGAACAAAATAGACACTGAGAGATACTTGTTGTTTCTTAGAGTCTTTCTTTTTAGCTTTGTCCAGTTCATTCTGCCCCTTAAAGAAATTATTCTTAGGACATGAGGAACATATAAGCAAAAAAAGTAGAGGAACTCGGAAAGAGAGGACATTAATTTATATGATTTAGGGGTCGCATGATGGGATTTTCCACAATGCTTGCAAGGATTCCATACTTTCGTGTTTGAGGCATCTACAGGAGCATCAATAGAAGTTTGATTGGAAGTACTAGCATCATGAGACTTGGTATTCTTATGAGAACCTTTATATGGATTCTTCTTGGTGTGTGTCAAATGGGCTTTTCCAATGACCAATTGTCTTGATGAGATCAATCTATCTTGTTCACAAATAAATTCTTTGCAAAACTCTTCAAAATTAGGTTTCATGGTTCCATTAGCCATTTTAATGGCCCTATTCCAAGTTTGTATGAAAATATAATAAACTAAAGCCAGTTTCTGTTCTACAAGAATAATGAGAATTGTATCGGTTTTCTTATAATATTTACCCCAATTATTAAGCTTCTCATTATAAGTCTTTAACTCGACAAGAAATGACTCAATTATTTCAAAGTATTTTGGATCTAGCTCATGGATTTTATTCTCAAGATCATAAGAAGGGACATCATCAGTCTTTCCATACAAAGAAGATAAAGTATTACATACCTTGGCAGGGTCATCTTCAACTTCTATATGTACATGTAGACTGTCTAAGACAATTTTCCCAATGAGACCTCTTTCTTGTTCACGGTGATCCTCCCATGCAACTAAATATTTTGCATCGGTTGGTTTCGTTCTTTTATCATTGACTAGGCACCAAAGGTTCTTGCCCCTAAGAACGTCAATCATCTTTCTCTTCCAAACAAGATATTTAGTGCCAACTAACTTAGGAAGTGAAGCAACCTCTGAAGTCATGATGAGAAAAGTTGACAAACAAAAACTTATGCTAGAAAATTAACACAAACCAGAGTTGTAGATATTTCAAACCTAAGAAAGATCTATCGTTGAACTCCAATAAAACCCTTTCTACCTTTGTTGAGAAAAGTAAAAAAGTATCCAGTTGTGAATCACATCCGTATTGTGCATGAGGAAGGAAAACGTGGAAAAAAATCCTCGGATCTACTTTTGATATCCTTGGATCTCTCCAAAAAAAATCATATATCCTCAAAACACCTTAGATATACTGCTAAAACCCTCAGTTCATCACAAAAAAAATGAATATGCTCCTAAAAAACCTCATATTTTCTCCAAGAAACCCTCTCACAGGTAAATTAGTGGTCCAACAATCAGATTGCTCTATCAATCAATGGATCATCCCACTCAGCAAACAAATCTCCCTTCTTTGAGAAAGAACGTGGTCGTACGCTGCATATTTGACCCAAAAACAACCCTCTCATCAACAAATCATTTGTCGTACAGCTGAGAAATTCACCCCCCACTAAGAAATCATCCCTAAATAGGCAGATCGGCCTCCCCACTGCAAAATGTTGCATATTTGAGATGAAATTCGTCCTACAAAGAAAAAATGTGGTTTGTATAGTCTGCTAAAACCCTCAAGCTTAATAAATTGGCCTCTAACAGAGAAATTTGACCTCCAAAAGAGCATATTGACCCCTCAAACAATCATATCTGTGTAAAAAATGTGTATGTATGCATGATTTAGTGAAAAGTGTGGTCATACAAGTAAAAACATGATTTGTACAGGCTGTATGACCATGGAGAGGAGAGGACGAGGTTGGTTTCCTAGACGAAATAAGAACAAACCCACAGAAATAAAAATTCACCCAAAAAGGCATTCTAGATCAAAATTTATCAACATCGGAAGAAAAAACAAGTTCGGTAAAAAAAATAGGCTTGGTAAGCCACCAAACCTAAAAATTTGCCCAAAAACTTTAGGTTTTAAAAACAATTAAATGACCTAGGATATGCTAGGAAAATTAATTTAAAATTGGGAAAATGAAAGCCAATTTTGATGAACCAATAGTCAATCTTGATTGATTCCTCTATATCAAAGACAATGGTGAGGTTGAATTTGCAGAAAATGGCTCATAAAAGGAGATATCTACTCAAATCCGATGAAAGCCGAAGTGGTTGTCCAGATAAAAAAGCATATCCACAAGAGAAGGGGGGCCAAACGAACAGATCCATTGAAACCTAATGTGAAAAATTCAAAAATTAATTTGTGCAAGGAGAGAGAACTCGATAACCAGCTCTGATACCATGTTAGATCCGAGAAATATGAAATAAAATATATTGAAATCCAACCAGTCATATGCAAAACATCAATAATCAGTAAATCAAGAAAGACAATAGACAAGTATTTATGTTATAAAACCCCAATGCGAGGAAAAATCCACAGAAGTTGGTCCTTTTATTCCTCGGGAAAACTCCAATGTTACAAGATCATCCCTCCACACATCTTACACATTAATTCACTCTAATATATTCACTACAATATATAGGCATTATGTGGCATCCTAACTCCTAATCCATTTATCCGGATTAGATTCCAACTCTAGCTCCTTTACAAGAATTAAACTACATGCAAGACATGCATAGGTATCCATGCAACGACATGCATGGAATGGAGATAGAGATGCGAACACATACATGGACATGCATAGCCATGTGAACACATGGATGGACATGCATAACCACGAAAACACATGTGAGGACATACATATCTTGGAGATAGCCATGAAAACAGATGCATGGACAATATAAAGAGTTATTGAAGAACAACTTTACAAAATAACACTAGGAATTCTTTATCACGACGCAAAAATAGTAAATCGTAATTTTTATCATTTTCAATAGGTTTTCCCCCCAAACTTGTTGAACTCTAAAAGAGTTCTTACCCCTTTTATGTTGCTATCCTCATTGAGATATTTCCAATTAGTTATCATGCACCCCAATCAAAGTTCCAAGAAAAACATAACAACCCCAAAAGTTGATCACCTCATGTCAACTTGGCTTCTCAGGGCCCCTTGACTCTTGGTTTTCCAACTTCTAGGTTTAGGGATTTTGTCGTTTAAGTTTTTTGTTGTACATTGTAATAGAATAGGTTTCAACCTCTTGTTATTCTTCATATCAAATGTTTGCAACTACTAATCTCTTCTAAGATATTATTACCACCATTTACAAAGCAACTCTTTATTAAACCCATTGTTATTTTGTTTAATAAAATTCAAGTTTTCATTGTAATATTTTGTGCGCTTTCTTTCTACCATTTCCTAGAAGTTGGAAAACCGAGGGTCAAGGGGCCTCAGGAATCCAAGTTGACATGAAACAATCAATTTCTACGCCCATGATGTTTTTCTTGGAACTCAAGGCCCCTTGACTCTTGGTTTTCCAATTTCTAGGTTTATGGATTTTGTCTTTTAAGTTTTTTGTTGTATATTGTAACAAAAGTGGCTTCAACCTCTTGTTATGATTCATATCAAATGTTTGCAACTAATAATCTCTTCTGATATTACTACCACCATTTACAAATTAACCCTTTACTATACACAACATTATTTTATTTAATAAAATTTGGGTTTTCATTGTAATGTTATGTGCACTTTCTCTATACCATTTCCTTTGTAATATTGTATGCATTTTCTTTCTGCCATTTGTTTTGTAATATTGTGTGCACTTCTTTCCACCATTTTATTTTTCTCCATTTATTTTATATAATACATTATTTTCTACAACTTAGTGTATTGTCCCTCATATTGTCTTCCAAATCTGGATTAATTGTACCAGAGCAACAATTTCTTCCATTATATGTCTCGTCAATCAATATTGAGATATAGGAAAGCTTGGTGTATAAACACATGCCATATCCAACTACCTTCATTATCGATCCAAACAATATTAGATCGAAAAATAAGACAAAGTGAAAAATCTTATGAAATTGTTGCTTAACAAAGCCCTTGAGAAGCAAAGGAATGAGATGATGGAACAATTATCCCAAACACTTCAAAAATTCCAATATGGAAAGAACAAAACACTAACCAACAAGCCATCCACCAAACCCTTCAAGGGATAAACACCTATCAAGGTACAATTTCATATGGATATTCCCTTGTTTGAAGGAGAAATCAATGCAGATGATTTACAGAGATGGGTAGATCAAGTAAAATGGTATTTGTCTGTTATAGCTTTTTCAACATAGAAAATACACCTTTGCACCCTTGAAGGTGACTCCCCACATAAAACATGGTCGGATAGGCACTTTATACAATCTATAGTTTAAGACAAGGGTAGTCTCTCAATTGAAATCAAGTGTCCTACTTGGGGATAATTGGTGGGTGCCATCAAGGAAGAGTATTTCCCTATGGGAAATTATGATTACCAATGCACTAAGTTGGCATAGTTACACATGGATCGAGATCAGTTTGTACAAGACTTCCATTATTGCATCTCTTTCTCCTTTATTTGAAAAGAATCAGTGTTCCAAAACTGAAACATTCAATTACTTAAAATTTCAATTGTGGCTTCACACTTGACTAAAGTATCCAATGAGAAAACCTCATTTTTTAGTCCCTCTTGTTGGGTTTATGAATTGACACCTTTTTGTCACCCTTATATTATTATTTCACCCGCTTTTATTTTATCATCCATGTCCTTTTCATAACAATTATTGTCCAACATATTGTATTTTTGTCCAGGTATGCTAAGTTCATATGATGCCTCAATTAATTAAGTTTTGCTTACATTTGGGAAGTATAATGGTTGTTTTGGATATTTACTAACAAAGCATTGAGAACTACCTACAGGATGATTGGCTACTCCATGTGTTATTACTCTCGAAGTGTTGTTACTCATGAAGTGTTTTTACTCTCTAATTGTTGTTACTCTTGAAGTGTTTTTACTCTTGAAGTGTCGTTACTCCCAATTGTTGTTACTCCCAAAGGTTGTTGCTATCGTTGTTGTTACTCTTAAGGTGTTTACTCCCAGCAGACTGACGATGTTATCTAGAGATCGTTCGGGTCGATGTTGATCGGGTCACTGATCCATGCGAGTCCCTTGTGGAAATGATTTGTCTTCCCGATGACGTGGCTAGTTTCCAAATTCAAAAGTATTGTATTTTTCATGAGTCTGTTTTGTCAACCCGAATTATAGGACAATTCATTGGGAAAAATATGTAATCAATATTATTTTTTTATGAACGGTTATAAAGATATTGAAAATATTCTATTTAAGATTGTAATGAACAGATTGAGAATCAAAATATTATCAAGGTTGTTCGTAATTGTCAATTTCCTAATATTAGTTAAGAAGGGGGAGCTTTAAAAATGATATACTTCCACTCCCAAGCTAGTCTATTTTTTCAACAGTTAATTCGGTCGATGAGAAAAAGTATCTGTGTCTGTAACTTATGACTTTTGATTAATGAAGATTTATCAAGTTCTTGGTTTAGTGTATGTTTATTTAGTTGTAGTCTATGTACTTTTCCCAGCCCCTGCTTGAGTCTGACTAACTTGAGCCGAGTATGAGGTGCTCAAAAGGATGAAGGGCCCTCCTCTTTAGCATGGTTTTTGTTACTATATCAGTAGGTAGATTTATTTTATTTATATTGTGAATGTTATTGTTGTTGTTTCTGTTATTTAAAATTAATTACAAGTGTTCTTGTTTGGATGCATATTGATGTTACTTAGCTATATCTCAACTCATATTTAGTTTACCGATTGTTGTTGTTACAGGGTTGTTGTGTTGATATGCTTAATCTTTATTTATTGATGAATTAATGAAACTTATCTAGATTTGGGATATTGATGTTAGTCATGTCATAGGAGATTCTTTGTTATGAATCATTAGTTGGGTCCAGGCTTGTTCTATTTCAGCAGGGTGTGTTTCCTTCCATATTGAACGAATTAATTTTCTTTGTGAGGAGTGAATGTAATTCATTTCCAGCAAGAGTGTGGTATGTTTATTTCTCAAGCAAGAGTGTGGTTTACTTCCTTTCCAAGAGAGTGTTTTATTTACAGCACAATGTGTAGTGTGAGGTTTAAAGAGTTTCTTTCACTTATGCAAGTGTGTATTTGTTTCATTTATGCAAAGTGGGGTTTGAATTATTTATGTAAGTGTGATTTCATTTCAACAGGGTGTTTAGTTTCAGCAGTGTGATTGTATTCCCAGCAACTGTGCAGAGTGTTCCTTTTCAGCAAGAGTGTTTCACTTAAACAAGTGTGATTTAAAATTCAGCAAGGGTGTTTGTATTTTCATAGTGTGGAACTTAATCTGTAGTGTATGTTTAATCCTTGAGATTTTGTCCTTCATAATAGTGCCAGTTAGAGAATTGTTCCCTGCAAATATTTTGCACAATAACATTGCAATAAAAGGACGTATCTCGGGTTGAAAATCGATGTATTGGATATTTTAATTAGACAATTAAATACACCAACACCTCTGTATCTTGTGATGTCTACAATGAAAAAATACTACCATTAATTCAAATCTTCTATAAGAAAAAAATTACTACAAGGAATACATTTATTTCTCCTTTCTTTGACAAGTATTGATATTTCAAAATTAAACAATCCAATTACTTAAAAATGCAAATGTGGTTTTAACAAAAATTGCAAAAGAATCAATATTGTCTTTCTTGGTTAGTGAAATTGAGGTGTTGTTATCACCTTCACCCAAGTACAATACTATACAATGGCATTCACGTGTGTATACTCATGCTTGTGATTGCATGTGCTTGCAAAGACAAATGAGGCTAGGTTCAAGTCCTGGGTGACTTTGGAAAAATAGATATGCCCCACTTGTGGCTTCTCGCCAAAGGAGACTTCCATAGTGTGGTAGGATATTTTTGTCATTG
>ML807967.1:11731-33539 GCA_009831015.1 Picea engelmannii
TTTTTTTTAATTAAAGCTTCAAAATGGTTAACTAAAATCTCCACCAACAAAATTTATTTTTATCCCTCTTACTTGTTATACTTTGTGATGTGTATAAAGAAAAAATACCACCGTTAACGCATGTCTTTTTCATTTCTTTGAAAAGTATGGATGTTTCAAAATTAAAGCATCTAGATACTTAAATTCGCAATGTATAATTAACTAAAGTCTAAAGTCTCCGAGGAGAAAAACTTTCATGTATCATCCTTAAACATAAATTTCAATTAAATATTATTTTATTTCTTTATTTGATGTGAACAATGAGTTGCTTGACCTATATCTATTGGAGCTGATCGTGGAGCTAATGGTGAAACTGATTTTCGTTGGAAGGTGATACTTCACTATTGAAAGATGATTGGTGTGAGGTTTGTCATGTAATCCACTATTGAAAGATTTATTGTGGACTCTCGTAGATATGAGGAGGTTTGGATTTAGTCAATTCACTTGATAGTGATATCTTCTTTTTCTATTCTCACTATTGTTCCAACCAATTTTTTTGTATAAATCGTGTTCTCCTTCAAACTATTATGTTTCTTGGCATTTGCAAGATCTAACCTAGTGGTCCTCATTTGTGCCTTCAATTTTATGATACACTTTATTATGATGGACTACAATTTATTTAAATGCATTGTGTGAACTTGTTTACTTGCACAAATGGTTTTAAATGGTCTTGAGTGGCATACTACAGTGTGCTACTTTGTTAATGATCTGATAAAAAAAAATGAAACTCTCATTTGGAAAATTAGTTAATGAATTCAAGATCATGTAGTATGTAATTGTTCCTTCAAGTGTATACCTTTTTCTACAATAATTGTGTCCAACAATCACTCTCCCAATGGTGTACTCTCTTCATCAATCTTTAATTGTGCTACAATCAACAATTTTAATGAAAAAGATTAGTGTGTTACTTTGCCACATTATAATTTGGGTTTCCTTGTTTTTAAAAGAAATAATGATCAAGGTGGAATTTTGAGCCATTTTAGACCAAATCTTTGTTAGATACAAGAAATATGCAATAACATATAATGAAATCCAACTGGTCTAAACTCATATGCAAAGCATCAATAATCAGTCAATCAGGAAAGACAGTAGACAAGAGAGAGAGAGAGAGAGAGAAGTATTTACGTGGTAAAACTTCGATGTGGAGAAACATCCATGGAAGTTGGGCTTTGTATTCCTCAAGCAAACTCCAATCTTACAAGAACATCCCTCTTGCACACATCTCACGCATTACTTCACTCCAATGCATTCACTACAATATATAGTATTTTATGGCATACTAACTCCTAATCCATTTACCTGGATTTGATTACAACTCTAGCTCATTTACAGGAATTAGATTACATGCAAAACATGCATAGATATCCATGCAAAGACATGCATGGAGTGGATATAGTCATGTGAACACATGCATGGACATGCATAGCCATGCAAACACATGCGAGGACATGTATAGCTTGGAGATAGCCATGCAAACACATGCATGGACAAGATAATGAGTTATTAAAGAATAACTTTACAAAAGACCACGAGGCATTCATTAACACATTCTATCATCCCCCCTTAATAATGACTAGAAGGATAGAATCACAGTTGGAGAAAGATGTAATTAACTAACATTCCCCCTTGGTGACAACTTCCCGCATCCCCAATAAGTTACAATGTCAGAGAAACTTCGCCTATGTCATAGATTTGGTGAAGATATTAGTAGTTTTTTGTTCAATAGGAAAATACTCCAAACGAATAACACCATCAGCTACCAAATCTTGAATGTAATGAGTATCGATATCAATGTGTTTGGTCTTGGAGTGATAAATTGGATTGTAAGCAAGATGAATTTCACTCTCATTTTCACATCTTAGCTCAGTAGGAGTATTTTGAACTAGTCCAATCTCAGTAAGAACATGTCGGAGCCACACTGCTTGTTTAGTTGCTTCCTTAGTTTCCCTATACTATGCTTCGCAAGAAGAAAGATCAAGTGTTCTCAACTTATTACTAGACCATGAAATTGGACCTGAACTAAGTTGGAAGACATATCCTACAATAGATCTATTTCCAGTAGTATCTCCTTCCCAATCAAAATTAGTGTAACCAAGAAGTGAAACAAAAGCCTTGCTTGAATAGAAGACACCATAATTTAGAGTTCCTTGAAGATATCTGAGAATCCTCTTAGCTTCTTTCCATTGGTTGTCATGAGGTTTTTTCATAAAATTGGAGATCATGATAACAACAAAAGAGAGATTAGGCCTGTTATGGGTTAGATAGATCAAACTCCCAATAAGTTGGCGATAGATTGTGGAATCAACAAGAGGAGTGTCACAATCAACAACTAATTTAACTCCAAACTGAAATGGTGTTGGTGAAGGCTTACAAACACTCATATGAAACCAAGCTAGCAATCCAAAGTATACTTAGGCTGAGACAGGAAAATTCCATCATCCATGTGCCACGCCTTAAGACTAAGAAAATAATGCAATAGGCCTAAGTCTATCATCTCAAAGCGTTGCTTAATATCATTCTTCAATCCATGAATTAAGGAAAGTTGGTTGCCCATAAGGATTAGATCATCCACATAAAGTACAACAATGAGCACATCATCATCAAAGAATTTAACATACATATTTGGATCAGATTGACACCGCATGAAATCACTATGTAATAAATGAGTATCAATTTTCTCATACCAAGCCTTGGGTGACCGTTTAAGACCATACAAAGACATGTTCAACTTGCATACGAAACTTTAAGTTTCAGAGGAGATAAAACCAGGTGGTTGTTGAATATAAATTTATTCACGAAGATCATCATTTAAAAACACACTCTTGACATCCATTTGGTGAATTTCCCATTGAAAAGATGTAGCAAGAGAAATGATGGTTCTGATGGTGTTCATTTTAGGAACAGGAGAAAAAGTTTTAGTATAATCTATACCTTATTTCTAATGAAAACCTTTAGCAACCAACCATGCCTTGTGCTTTTCAATCTATCCTTCTACAGTGAAATTTTTTTTATAAACCCATTTACAACCAACAAGATTCTTACCAAGAGGAAGTGGGACAAGATTCCAAGTATTGTTCTTCATCAAAGAGTCATTTTCAACAACCATTGCATTCTCCCATTCTGGTTTGCCTTTGGATTCCACATAAGTGGAGGGATCATTTGTGACTAACACTTTTTCCATGAGAAAAAAATAAGATCTATTCCTTCAAGCATTTGATGGATTACCAATCTCAAAACCTATAAATTCAAGTGTCTTCCATACCAAACTGGAAGAGGAGGAGTAGTAGTGGGAACCACTCTAGTATCTTCAGAAAATTCGGGTGGATCACTCGAAATAGTAGGTGACTCAATATATAGACCTTACCTAGTACTTGAGGAAGGAGGAATGGAAACAACTTCAATTGAAGACTGAGGCGATTGCAAGGCAACATGAGGTTTGACAGACTCAGGTGGTGGAGAGCCTTTTGAACTGGACATCCCGTTGAATGATAACATCTTGTTTGGATGGATCAAATAACATGTAATCTTTAGAATCCTCACTTTAACCAACAAATATACATTTGTGAGATTTGGGCTCCAACTTCTTCCTTTTTTCATCACGAATATGTGCCCAACATTCACTACCAAACACCTTGAAGTGGCTAATGACTAGCCCCCTTCCACTCCACTTTTCTTCAAGAGTAACCTTCAAAATGCTTTAGTAGGAACCCTATTCAAAATATGGTTAGCACAACAAACATCTTCAGCCCAAAATCTTTTATTTAATCCTTTTGAATAAAGCATACATCTAGCCATTTCAACCAAGGTCCTATCTTTCCTTTTGGCAATCCCATTCTTTTAGGGTGTGTAAGTAATTGTCCTTTGATGTTGGATGCCATGCTTGGATAAATATCTCGCAAATTCATGCTTAGTTTACTCCCCTACATTGTCAGTTCTAAGAGTCTTGATGCATTTACCAGATTCTTTTTCAACTGGGGCTTTAAATTCTTGAAAAACAACATAAGATTTGCTTTTATGCTTCAAGAAATAAACACATGTCTTCCTGCTATAATCATCAATAAAAGTAATGAAGTTGACCACACTTGATAATGAAGGAGTCTCAAGACGACCACATATGTCACTATGAACTAGTTGTAGATGTTCTTGGGCACGCGAGACTTTATCCTGATCAAAATTTTCCCCGTGATGTTTACAGAGGACACAACCTTCACTAACACTTTTAGTGGAAGAAATTTTAGGTAATCCATTTACCATTTTAAACAAAATTTGTATTTTACCATAGTTCAAATGACCTAAACTCCCATGCCACAACTTACTTTGTTCATCAGCATGTGCAACATAAGAATAGAATGGTTGTTTGTTGGGTGAAGTAAAACTAGTTTTCTTAAGAAAATCTGCTTCATGATCAACTAGACCAAATGAAACAATTTTGAAGTTGTTTTTGATATATTTCATAACATATCTATCAATCCATGCTTCAACTTGTAACCTTTTTGACAAGAATGGTAAACACGAAAGGATATTGTTGGGCATACCTTCAACATAAAAAACATCTACCAGTACACCATTAGGAACCTGAATATTACCATAACCAACTATTGTAAGTTGATTATTATCACTTATAGAAACTTTCTCAACCGTGTGTTTGTTGTTGTCATAAGAAGTGAATAATGAAGCAGTACCAGTCATATGATTGGAGGCACCTAAATCCATAATCCATTCCACAGAAGAAGAAGAGTTACTCGGTTGAACAAAATAGACACTGAGAGATACTTGTTGTTTCTTAGAGTCTTTCTTTTTAGCTTTGTCCAGTTCATTCTGCCCCTTAAAGAAATTATTCTTAGGACATGAGGAACATATAAGCAAAAAAAGTAGAGGAACTCGGAAAGAGAGGACATTAATTTATATGATTTAGGGGTCGCATGATGGGATTTTCCACAATGCTTGCAAGGATTCCATACTTTCGTGTTTGAGGCATCTACAGGAGCATCAATAGAAGTTTGATTGGAAGTACTAGCATCATGAGACTTGGTATTCTTATGAGAACCTTTATATGGATTCTTCTTGGTGTGTGTCAAATGGGCTTTTCCAATGACCAATTGTCTTGATGAGATCAATCTATCTTGTTCACAAATAAATTCTTTGCAAAACTCTTCAAAATTAGGTTTCATGGTTCCATTAGCCATTTTAATGGCCCTATTCCAAGTTTGTATGAAAATATAATAAACTAAAGCCAGTTTCTGTTCTACAAGAATAATGAGAATTGTATCGGTTTTCTTATAATATTTACCCCAATTATTAAGCTTCTCATTATAAGTCTTTAACTCGACAAGAAATGACTCAATTATTTCAAAGTATTTTGGATCTAGCTCATGGATTTTATTCTCAAGATCATAAGAAGGGACATCATCAGTCTTTCCATACAAAGAAGATAAAGTATTACATACCTTGGCAGGGTCATCTTCAACTTCTATATGTACATGTAGACTGTCTAAGACAATTTTCCCAATGAGACCTCTTTCTTGTTCACGGTGATCCTCCCATGCAACTAAATATTTTGCATCGGTTGGTTTCGTTCTTTTATCATTGACTAGGCACCAAAGGTTCTTGCCCCTAAGAACGTCAATCATCTTTCTCTTCCAAACAAGATATTTAGTGCCAACTAACTTAGGAAGTGAAGCAACCTCTGAAGTCATGATGAGAAAAGTTGACAAACAAAAACTTATGCTAGAAAATTAACACAAACCAGAGTTGTAGATATTTCAAACCTAAGAAAGATCTATCGTTGAACTCCAATAAAACCCTTTCTACCTTTGTTGAGAAAAGTAAAAAAGTATCCAGTTGTGAATCACATCCGTATTGTGCATGAGGAAGGAAAACGTGGAAAAAAATCCTCGGATCTACTTTTGATATCCTTGGATCTCTCCAAAAAAAATCATATATCCTCAAAACACCTTAGATATACTGCTAAAACCCTCAGTTCATCACAAAAAAAATGAATATGCTCCTAAAAAACCTCATATTTTCTCCAAGAAACCCTCTCACAGGTAAATTAGTGGTCCAACAATCAGATTGCTCTATCAATCAATGGATCATCCCACTCAGCAAACAAATCTCCCTTCTTTGAGAAAGAACGTGGTCGTACGCTGCATATTTGACCCAAAAACAACCCTCTCATCAACAAATCATTTGTCGTACAGCTGAGAAATTCACCCCCCACTAAGAAATCATCCCTAAATAGGCAGATCGGCCTCCCCACTGCAAAATGTTGCATATTTGAGATGAAATTCGTCCTACAAAGAAAAAATGTGGTTTGTATAGTCTGCTAAAACCCTCAAGCTTAATAAATTGGCCTCTAACAGAGAAATTTGACCTCCAAAAGAGCATATTGACCCCTCAAACAATCATATCTGTGTAAAAAATGTGTATGTATGCATGATTTAGTGAAAAGTGTGGTCATACAAGTAAAAACATGATTTGTACAGGCTGTATGACCATGGAGAGGAGAGGACGAGGTTGGTTTCCTAGACGAAATAAGAACAAACCCACAGAAATAAAAATTCACCCAAAAAGGCATTCTAGATCAAAATTTATCAACATCGGAAGAAAAAACAAGTTCGGTAAAAAAAATAGGCTTGGTAAGCCACCAAACCTAAAAATTTGCCCAAAAACTTTAGGTTTTAAAAACAATTAAATGACCTAGGATATGCTAGGAAAATTAATTTAAAATTGGGAAAATGAAAGCCAATTTTGATGAACCAATAGTCAATCTTGATTGATTCCTCTATATCAAAGACAATGGTGAGGTTGAATTTGCAGAAAATGGCTCATAAAAGGAGATATCTACTCAAATCCGATGAAAGCCGAAGTGGTTGTCCAGATAAAAAAGCATATCCACAAGAGAAGGGGGGCCAAACGAACAGATCCATTGAAACCTAATGTGAAAAATTCAAAAATTAATTTGTGCAAGGAGAGAGAACTCGATAACCAGCTCTGATACCATGTTAGATCCGAGAAATATGAAATAAAATATATTGAAATCCAACCAGTCATATGCAAAACATCAATAATCAGTAAATCAAGAAAGACAATAGACAAGTATTTATGTTATAAAACCCCAATGCGAGGAAAAATCCACAGAAGTTGGTCCTTTTATTCCTCGGGAAAACTCCAATGTTACAAGATCATCCCTCCACACATCTTACACATTAATTCACTCTAATATATTCACTACAATATATAGGCATTATGTGGCATCCTAACTCCTAATCCATTTATCCGGATTAGATTCCAACTCTAGCTCCTTTACAAGAATTAAACTACATGCAAGACATGCATAGGTATCCATGCAACGACATGCATGGAATGGAGATAGAGATGCGAACACATACATGGACATGCATAGCCATGTGAACACATGGATGGACATGCATAACCACGAAAACACATGTGAGGACATACATATCTTGGAGATAGCCATGAAAACAGATGCATGGACAATATAAAGAGTTATTGAAGAACAACTTTACAAAATAACACTAGGAATTCTTTATCACGACGCAAAAATAGTAAATCGTAATTTTTATCATTTTCAATAGGTTTTCCCCCCAAACTTGTTGAACTCTAAAAGAGTTCTTACCCCTTTTATGTTGCTATCCTCATTGAGATATTTCCAATTAGTTATCATGCACCCCAATCAAAGTTCCAAGAAAAACATAACAACCCCAAAAGTTGATCACCTCATGTCAACTTGGCTTCTCAGGGCCCCTTGACTCTTGGTTTTCCAACTTCTAGGTTTAGGGATTTTGTCGTTTAAGTTTTTTGTTGTACATTGTAATAGAATAGGTTTCAACCTCTTGTTATTCTTCATATCAAATGTTTGCAACTACTAATCTCTTCTAAGATATTATTACCACCATTTACAAAGCAACTCTTTATTAAACCCATTGTTATTTTGTTTAATAAAATTCAAGTTTTCATTGTAATATTTTGTGCGCTTTCTTTCTACCATTTCCTAGAAGTTGGAAAACCGAGGGTCAAGGGGCCTCAGGAATCCAAGTTGACATGAAACAATCAATTTCTACGCCCATGATGTTTTTCTTGGAACTCAAGGCCCCTTGACTCTTGGTTTTCCAATTTCTAGGTTTATGGATTTTGTCTTTTAAGTTTTTTGTTGTATATTGTAACAAAAGTGGCTTCAACCTCTTGTTATGATTCATATCAAATGTTTGCAACTAATAATCTCTTCTGATATTACTACCACCATTTACAAATTAACCCTTTACTATACACAACATTATTTTATTTAATAAAATTTGGGTTTTCATTGTAATGTTATGTGCACTTTCTCTATACCATTTCCTTTGTAATATTGTATGCATTTTCTTTCTGCCATTTGTTTTGTAATATTGTGTGCACTTCTTTCCACCATTTTATTTTTCTCCATTTATTTTATATAATACATTATTTTCTACAACTTAGTGTATTGTCCCTCATATTGTCTTCCAAATCTGGATTAATTGTACCAGAGCAACAATTTCTTCCATTATATGTCTCGTCAATCAATATTGAGATATAGGAAAGCTTGGTGTATAAACACATGCCATATCCAACTACCTTCATTATCGATCCAAACAATATTAGATCGAAAAATAAGACAAAGTGAAAAATCTTATGAAATTGTTGCTTAACAAAGCCCTTGAGAAGCAAAGGAATGAGATGATGGAACAATTATCCCAAACACTTCAAAAATTCCAATATGGAAAGAACAAAACACTAACCAACAAGCCATCCACCAAACCCTTCAAGGGATAAACACCTATCAAGGTACAATTTCATATGGATATTCCCTTGTTTGAAGGAGAAATCAATGCAGATGATTTACAGAGATGGGTAGATCAAGTAAAATGGTATTTGTCTGTTATAGCTTTTTCAACATAGAAAATACATGTTTGCACCCTTGAAGGTGACTCCCCACATAAAACATGGTCGGATAGGAACTTTATACAATCTATAGTTTAAGACAAGGGTAGTCTCTCAATTGAAATCAAGTGTCCTACTTGGGGATAATTGATGGGTGCCATCAAGGAAGAGTATTTCCATATGGGAAATTATGATTACCAATGCACTAAGTTGGCATAGTTACACATGGATCGAGATCAGTTTGTACAAGACTTCCATTATTGCATCTCTTTCTCCTTTATTTGAAAAGCATCAGTGTTCCAAAACTGAAACATTCAATTACTTAAAATTTCAATTGTGGCTTCATACTTGACTAAAGTCTCCAATGAGAAAACCTCATTTTTTAGTCACTCTTGTTGGGTTTATGAATTGACACCTTTTTGTCACCCTTATATTATTATTTCACCCGCTTTTATTTTATCATCCATGTCCTTTTCATAACAATTATTGTCCAACATATTGTTTTTTTGTCCAGGTATGCTAAGTTCATATGATGCCTCAATTAATTAAGTTTTGCTTACATTTGGGAAGTATAATGGTTGTTTTGGATATTTACTAACAAAGCATTGAGAACTACCTACAGGATGATTGGCTACTCCATGTGTTTGTTACTCATGAAGTGTTTTTACTCTCTAAGTGTTGTTACTCTTGAAGTGTTTTTACTCTCGAAGTGTCGTTACTCCCAATTGTTGTTACTCCCAAAGGTTGTTGCTATCGTTGTTGTTACTCTTAAGGTGTTTACTCCCAGCAGACTGACGATGTTATCTAGAGATCGTTCGGGTCGATGTTGATCCGGTCACTGATCCATGCGAGTCCCTTGTGGAAATGATTTGTCTTCCCGATGACGTGGCTAGTTTCCAAATTCAAAAGTATTGTATTTTTCATGAGTATGTTTTGTCAACCCGAATTATAGGACAATTCATTGGGAAAAATATGTAATCAATATTATTTTTTTATGAACGGTTATAAAAGATATTGAAAATATTCTATTTAAGATTTTAATGAATAGATTGAGAATCAAAATATTATCAAGGTTGTTCGTAATTTTCAATTTCCTAATATTAGTCAAGAAGGGGGAGCTTTAAAAATGATATACTTCCGCTCCCAAGCTAGTCTATTTTTTCAACAATTAATTTGGTCGATGAGAAAAAGTATCTGTGTCTGTAACTTATGACTTTTGATTAATGAAGATTTATCAAGTTCTTGGTTTAGTGTATGTTTATTTAGTTGTAGTCTATGTACTTTTCCCAGCCCCTACTAAGGAGGAAGGGCCCTCCTCTTTAGCAGGGTTTTTGTTACTATATCAGTAGGTAGATTTATTTTATTTATATTGTGAGTGTTATTGTTGTTGTTTCTGTTATTTAAAATTAATTACAAGTGTTCTTGTTTGGATGCATATTGATGTTACTTAGCTATATCTCAACTCATATTTAGTTTACCAATTGTTGTTGTTACAGGGTTGTTGTGTTGATATGCTCAATCTCTATTTATTGATGAATTAATGAAACTTATCTAGATTTGGGATATTGATGTTAGTCATGTCATAGAAGATTCTTTGTTATGAATCATTAGTTGGGTCCAGGCTTGTTATATTTCAGCGGGGTGTGTTTCCTTCCATACTGAACGAATTAATTTTCTTTGTGAGGAGTGAATGTAATTCATTTCCAGCAAGAGTGTGGTTTACTTGCTTTCCAAGAGAGTGTTTTATTTACAGCACAGTGTGTAGTGTGAGGTTTAAAGAGTTTCTTTCACTTATGCAAGTGTGTATTTGTTTCATTTATGCAAAGTGGGGTTTGAATTATTTATGCAAGTGTGATTTCATTTCAACAGGGTGTTTAGTTTCAGTAGTGTGATTGTATTCCCAACAAGTGTGCAGAGTGTTCCTTTTCAGCAAGAGTGTTTCACTTAAACAAGTGTGATTTAAAATTCAGCAAGGGTGTTTTTATTTTCATAGTGTGGAACTTAGTCTGTAGTGTATGTTTAATCCTTGAGATTTTGTCCTTCATAATAGTGCCAATTAGATAATTGTTCCCTGCAAATATTTTGCACAATAACTTTGCAATAAAAGGACGTATCTCGGGTTGAAAATCAATGTATTGGATATTTTAATTAGACAATTAAATACACCAACACCTCTCTAGCTTGTGATATCTACAATGAAAAAATACTACCATTAATTAAACTCTTCTATAAGAAAAAAATTACTACAAGGAATACATTTATTTCTCCTTTCTTTGACAAGTATTGATATTTCAAAATTAAACAATCCAATTACTTAAAAATGCAAATGTGGTTTTAACAAAAATTGCAAAAGAATCAACATTGTCTTGCTTGGTTAGTGAAATTGAGGTGTTGTTATCACCTTCACCCAAGTACAATACTATACAATGGAATTCACGTGTTTATACTCATGCTTGTGATTTCTTGTGATTGCATGTGCTTGCAAAGACAAATGAGGCTAGGTTCAAGTCCTGGGTGACTTTGGAAAAATAGATATGCCCCACTTGTGGCTTCTCGCCAAAGGAGACTTCCATAGTGTGGTAGGATATTTTTGTCATTGCATTATAGATAAAATAAAGTTGTTTCCCCTGCTCATGTCATCGAAATATTTAGTACCAAAAAATGTATGCAAAGGAGAAAAACCAACTTACTTGGCCCAATTCTATCGACAATCATCCTCCAACAAAATTGCAAACCCCACAACTGAACAAAACTTTTAATTAAACACGGTTTTATTTATTTATTTCTAGGGGAGTGGCCAACAATGAGTTGCTTGACATATATACATTACATCTAGTCATATTGCATCAACAAAAC
Organism: Picea engelmannii; assembly: GCA_009831015.1. Taxonomy (NCBI): domain Eukaryota; kingdom Viridiplantae; phylum Streptophyta; class Pinopsida; order Pinales; family Pinaceae; genus Picea; species Picea engelmannii. The sequence continues at coordinate 23,549 of ML807967.1, forward strand.
ATAGTGTTTCATTTTGATTTGATGGATATACTTGGGTATTGAATAGTGCATGATGACTATGGTGATTGGCACAAGGTTTGTCGTCTAGTCTAAGACTTTTTTTTACTTTAGTAGATATGAGGAGGTTCATATTTTGTGGGCCTTCACTTAAAAGTGGCATCTTACATTATCCATTCCTAATGTCATTACAACCAATATTCTATACAATTCATTTTCCACTTCAAACTACAATGTGTCTTTACATCTATAGGATCCAATCCAATTGTCCACATATGTGCCTCAAATTCATTAATGCATTCTACTATCATGGAGTGAAATTTCTCTATATTCTCAAAACAAGTTTGTATACTTGTGTGAGTGGTCGCAAGTGGGAGATTGCATTGCACTACCTCATAAAAAAAACTAAGAAAAATTGTATGTTATCACTTGGAAAATTAGTCGATAACATCCAGAGCATGCAATATGTGGTTGTGCTTAACATGTGTAACTTCCTTTATTACCACTATGACCACCATTGACTCTCTCAGATGTGTGTTTTCTTCTTCAACCTTGGTTTTTCTGAGGCAACTTTATCTAACTTGTGTTAAAAAAAAAATTTGTGATAAAGACCCTATGTCATCTTATCACATTCTAATCACTGTATTGATGTATCTTTAAAAGAACACATTCTAACTTGTGAAAGTTCTCCAAATATTAATCAAAGTGCACAACTTCCCTATTTCAGGTAACATCTACCTAGATTTAACTTAAATCCAAAATCATCCTCACCCTTTAGATCAATCTATTCGTTCAGAGGTGTTAGTATATTGCAGAGATGAACTCAATCTATGATAATGTGTTATTATACATCCTATTAGAGATAAACCATTACCAAATCCATGAAAAAGGGTATGCACCAACCTAACCTTCTAGTTGACTATTTAGTGTTGAGTTGGAGTCGGTCTATGGGGAAGTGTGGCGCTAGACTTGTGCATGTATTTGATTACTCGATTTAGAATTCATGGTGCAATTCAATCTAGGGATAAAATTGTGCATCATTATTCATCATTTTCTAGGGTTTAGTTCATGCAACCATGTGACACTTTTTATATATCTAATTCATTGTGTGAAACTGGGAGTATATCTATGGGTGATATATGGGTCCTTTTGAATATTGGTGTTTAATGGTTAATCATCATCAATTTTAATATTTGTGAATGCACTAGTACCTTGTTATGTATCTACTTGGGAATGTTCTTTTTTGAATACATGTGCCATTTGTTTCTTGTCATGTTGTTTTTGAAAGGGTCTACATGAGAAAAGTGTGAGATCTTTGTTGCTACTTAGTTTTTGGTTGTAGATGGTTCATTGTGTCGAAAAATATCTTATCTTGATTCCCTTATTTTCCTCAAGAGTCCAATACTATGGGGTGTTCTACAAGATACTATTCTAGGAAATGTGTAACATTTGTTCATGTCGATTATACTTGTGCCAGAGGACTTGGATTTTTCTTGAGATATTTTTTTGGAAATTCCATCTTCCTTTATTTTCTCATCTAGAATACCATACTCCACATTTGTCCTTACCTTGCCTTGAAGATTGTGGTAATTGACCTAATCATTCTAACATGGGTGTTCCTCAATCTCCCCTTGAAGATGCAATGGTGGCAATGAGTAAGGAGTGTTTTCTCATTCATATAGCATGACATGAATAATCCTCTACATAAATTCCTATGATAATTTTCATATCTCAGCTACTTGGTCTTCAAATATCCATAATTATACATTTCCCTATTAATATCATTGGAAATGTCGTGAGTTATTGGGGAGGTCACTTAGACCTTGACTATATGAATTTCCAAACTTACTTGAATTGGATTAATAGCAATAGGAAAGTGCAATCATGCACCAATATATGTCTTTGTTGAATTAAAGTTTGATTTACAATTTAGTCATGCAAATTCATGGAAGGATTTTCCCATATCACATGCTCGTGTATTTCCATATTCAATGCAAAAGTTCCATGAATCTAGACCAAGGTGATATTAGTCACCTTGGGCACATAGTCCCTTCAATATGTGGATAGATTGGTCAAGGTCATGGCTTATGTAATTTTGAGCATTTTGTTCAACCCAGTGACAAGAAGTGGCCATGGCAGAGTATGAATTTCTTTGAGCAACAACTCAACCAAGAAGAAGCATTTATGTTGCAAAAGCAAACTTATGCTAATGCTACTTATACATGTTAAGTGTGAGGTGTTCATATAAGACAAAACAAACCATGAAAATATAGAGACAACATTTCCAAAAGAAGGTAAATTAGATCAGCAAGATGTTTTCTCAATTGTACATCTATTCTCAATACAAAAGAATGAGCTACAAAGAATAATAGGGATTGAAGCAATTTATATAAATCATTGTGACTTAGAAATATGAAGACCAATGTGGTAGAGGTCAATCATGTTAATGATCAAAACCATGATGATTTACACACAATGATATGTTTTCATATTAATCCAAGTAAACAATATATTGTTTCCATTGATAAGGTAGTTACAAAGTCGATCTAAGTTCTATGAAACTCCCCATGAATCTTGGAAACAATGATTTGTTTCTACATTGATATCTAAATTGAATGATGACTATGTCAACTTTGATCACCGAGAATGTTGGGCATACTGAGGATTTCATCAATAAGAAATAGTTAATTGTGCCTAATAACAGGTATTAATGAGGTATGATTGTATATATGTTGATGTGTCGAAGGTTCCACATAAAATATATCCAAAGGAAGAATTAGTGGCACGTTGAAGCTTCAAGAGTATGTTGAAGAATCAATAGTGGGACATAGTTGTCCTAATCGTGATAAGTGACAAGGATTTCTCACGGGTGGATATATGCCAAAACCTATTGTAAGTACTCCCTTATTTGTTGAAAAGTGCCTATTGCAAACCAAAATCTAGAATCACATTAAGGTATGGATCATGAATTGTACACCCCCAAGTCGTAATGGTCTCCTTTGCATAAAATTTATAAGTGTTGGTCCTCAACGCTGCAAAATAGGATGTTGATGTAAAAAAAAAAAATCAAAGCATTATCCACTAAGGTAACCTTTGTCATGTTTTCTCAAGTGTGAAATGCTTGGATTTCTCATGAAATTTTCCTACATTGACAATGACATAGAGTTATATAATCTTGTTGTAGATATGACAAGTCATGATATTAATGACATGGTCAAAGGGAGTTATTGTGTAGAACTTGGGGTTATCTAAAGGATTTGATTGTAATGTGTTATACTCAAGTAATAGATTACTATAACATCATAAGATCTCAACACTGAAAACTAGAGGCATACCAAGGTAGGGTGGCAAGTCAAGCTTGAACACATTTCCCTCGAGTAATCATTGATGGTATAAACATTGTGTTTAAGTGGACAAACATTTCAATGTGATCCTTTGAATCTATATTTTTGAATGCGAAGCTAGATTGTATTCGAGCTAAGAAGTTGTGAGGGTAACATTGCTTATCATGTTACAACTTTCTCTTAGCCAAAGTGTTTTGCATAATTTATTCAACTTGAAATTGAACATTTTATATATGTTCAAAAAAGGAAATGGATTTATGATCGTCTTCTTATGGAGAGACATAAGTGTCTTGATAAGAATTGTCCATGTGAGATATAAATTAGATGTTTGATCCAGGTGAATATTGTTGGCCACCCACTTATTCCAAATGGCTCCTCATGTCCATTTTTGTTTAGCACATCCTTCTGTATTGCTTTATAATTCTGAGTTCTACACTTCTAGGGTTGTCTGAAGCCCCACGCATTCTCCAGGTGGATACGGGTGGCCTCTCTCCTAATCCAACTGGCTTATTTTATATGTTTTCATGTCAACACATCTTGTTGTACTTTCAGGGATATTTTGGGGCCCTAAACATTTTTTTCTTGGCTCACCACAGTCAAACTATAGACGAAGTCATACTATGACAACATAATGTGTAGTTCTCTGAAATACCTTTCCAACGAGCTATCGCATGCCTAAAATGGAGGTCGTATGCAAAAGTTACGACCCTAGGAAGTTGAGGTACCAAATTACACCAACTTACCCATAGGGCCCACATGACTTTTGGCGTTTCACCTTCTAGGGTTAGGTTTTGGATGTCTAGGTTTTGGAATTCATGAGTATATGAAAAGGGACTTTGGAGCCTCATTGTAATCCATTATGATCAGACGGATGCATGTAGAAACCACATCTCTTCTCAGATATAGCCACCACCATTCGAGTAAGTTTCAGTTATGCAGTTTTACAGTTTCAGCCTATTTCATTATTTAATAGAAGATATTGTTCACTGGATATTTGTGTTATTCTTCCTATCTCTATGTTGATTGTATTCATTCTTTTAATCAGTTCATTCTTCTCCTAAATTCAGATCAGTGGTATCAGAGCGGTATTCTCTTCATTTATTTTTCTTCATGCATGTCCCCGACAAGGTCTGGGTACAATAAATTGGGACTTGAACCAATCGATCCATTACCAGATCGACCACGTCGATCCTGAAAACAACCCATGGGAGACGAAAAGAAATATGATGGAGCACGAAATCCTATTAAAATTTTTCTCAAGGAATCCCTCGTGCGACACAGGAATGAAATGATGGACAACTTCGTGCAGATCCTTTGATGGTTGCCCATGGGAGAAGCATATTCATCAAGAGGCCATGCAAACCCATTCAAGGTACAGGTGAATTTTTATATTCCATTATTTGAAGGAGTGATATATGCAGATGTTGTAGATAAATGGTTGAATCTGCTCGAAGGATATTTTCGGTCCACAATTTTTCTGATAGGGAAAAGATCACTTTTTCACTCATCAAGTCCATTCCCCATGTTAAAGACTAGTGGGATACTTACTCTGAGAAAAGGACCGTGGAGGAATCTGTAATTTTTGTGGTGACCCCTACATGGGATTCCTTCTGGGGTACCATTAAAGAACAGTACTACCCTATTGGAAGCTACGAGGGCCAATACACCAGATGGACCACCCTACATTAAGAAAGGGACCAGAAAGTACCAGACTTCACCAATATTTTCCATACCCTACGCACCAAATTAGGTATCAAATATTCTAAGTGTCATCTGGTGCTCAAATACCACGATTTTTTACATAGATACATTCAAACAGAAATGGATTTCTTGGACATCGCCTCATTGGGCACGGCTTATAGATACGTTGTCAAGATCGAGATGAAATTTAAGAAGAAACGACGAGAGTTTGGATCTGCAAACCCCTCACAGCCGAAGCAGTGAAAAGGAAACCCCAACCCACACATCAAGGGACCAAGTCAAGATGGTCTCCCTCAATACAATCTGTCCAAGCTACAACATAAGAAGGGCAATGAGAAGACGAAGAAGGACATGGAAAAATGGTGTGAGTACCATAAAATTCCTTGGCACAACACTGATGAATGTCACTCCAAGCAGTCCCTCGTGGTCGAGCTGAATGCTTCTGAGTCAGAGGTCGATTCAGAATCTGAGCCAAATCCTGAAGGAGGGAAGTAGATTATCGATGTTGAATCCAATGCCACAGTCACTACCACCAAAGTCCAGCCAATCAAACCAGAAGAACCAAGGAAGGGAAATGCCTCTTCCACTTGCATATGTGGGTCAAGGGTGATTTGGTCCATTTCATTGTCGATAGCGGTAGTCAGAAGAACCTGATTTTAGCAGAGGGCGTCAAGCGGTTGGACCTTCCAGCAACATAGCACCCAAAACCCTACACCATCAGTTGGCTTCATCAAGGAAAATATCTCTGTGTCAGCCAATAGTGTCATCTGCCCTACGACATCAAGCCTTTGAAAGATGAGGTACTGTGTGATATTGCTCCCCTTGAAGTTTGTGATGTTCTTTTAGGACAACCATATTTGTGGAAGAGTCATGTTGTGTATGAGTCTAGACCCCGGAGTGTTATTATTAATTTGGGTAGACAATTGTACAGGATCCTAGAGGTGGCACCGCCTACTGTTATTTCTTTAATCTCTATTAAGCAATGCAGTAAGGTCATTTCACAGACCAGGAAGTTCGTCTTCTTTGTGATCCGTGCTCATAATAAGAAGAAGGTCACTGCCACATCTGTGGCCTCTACACAACACCTCTCTTTGCAGCAAAAGCAAGTGGATGGGATCGTGGAAGAATACAGAGGCATCTTCGCCTCACCTACAGGGGTACTGACACACTACCAAGTCAAGCATCCAATTGATCTGACTCCCGGCTAACCTCTACATAATGGACCAGTCTATCGGCGCTCCCTGATGGAGAATGATGAAATCAGGCGTCAGATCCAAGAGCTTCTTCAAAAGGGGCACATCAGACCCAGCTCCTCCCCTTGTGAATCCCTATTGTACTGGTGAAAAATAAGGACGGGACTTGGTGACTCTGCATTGATTACAAATCCTTAAACAAAATCACAGTCAGGAACCGCTACCCCATTCTGAGGATTTATGACCTTATTGACCAACTCAAGGGGGGGAATTTCTTCAACAAGATTGACCTAAAGTTTGGATACCACCAAGTTCCCATCGAACCAACTAATGTCTAGAAGACAACTTTCAAGTCTAAAGAAGGTCTCTATGAATGGCTAGTCATGCCCTTTGGCTTAAAAAATGCACCATCCACTTTCATGAGGTTGATGGATGATGTATCTAGACCCTTCACCAACTCCTTTGTGGTAGTATATTTGGATGACATCCTCATATTCAGTAGAACATGGGAGGATCACATGCGGCATATTCAGTAGGTTTTGAGCACTCTTTGGAAACACAAGCTTTATGCCAACTTAGAAAAATGCCCTTTTGGCATGAACAGGGTCCAATACATGGGATACATTTTTTATGATTATGGGGTACATGTTGATCTAGCTAAGATCCAAGTCATTCGTGACTAGCCATCCCCAACCACACTGATCGAGATTTAGAGCTTCTTGGGACTAGCCAATTTCTACCGATGGTTCATGTTGGGATTCTTCCATATTGCATGGGCCCTCAGCCAGGTGACCAAGGGCGGTGGTAGGGACATGTTCTTGTGGAGTAAATAGCAACAATGAGAATTTAATGATCTGAAACATCGCTTGTGCTCAGCTCCAGTACTCTCCTTGCCCAATCTGCAACAACCATTTGATATTGAGACTGATGCATCTAACTATGTTATGGGTGCAGTTCTCACTCAACATGGGCATCTGGTGGCATACCATAGTGAGACACTCTCTGATACTGTGCGGAAATACCCCACCTATGACAAGGAAATGTATTCCATTGTAAAATCCTACCGTCAATGGAAACATTACATTCTCGAGAAAGAGACGATCATACACACTGATCATAAGCCTCTGCAGTTCGTACAAACATAGGGGAAATTGCAGAATGATCACCATCAGAAGTGGTCCACCTACCTGCAGCAGTTCCATATCAACATCAACTATAAGATAGTTATATCCAATCGTGTCGATGACTACCTCAATTGGCCTCTTGTGGCTGCACTCACCACTGTGCTCGAGTCCTATGGACATGAAGCATCGGAGTGGCTCCAACTTTATCAGCAATATCTGGACTTCGCCACCACATATCAGCTCTTGGGTACATGCGCCACTGTCACTGATTTTCACATTCAGGACAAACTCTTATGCCACCTAGTCCATCTTTGTGTTCCTACAAGCAAGCGTGCAAAGATGATTTGGGAAGCCAACTACAGTCAAGTGGCAGAACATTTTGGCATAGAGAAAATTATGGTCATTCTTTAGAAACATTTTTATTGGCCAAGACTTCGACGGGACGTTAGCAAGTATATCATATCGTGCACTGCTTGGGCCATTGCCAAGCCAGCCATCAAGAAGCGAGGCTTATACACCCCTCTTCATATTCTCGAGAAGTCGTGGGAATCCATATCAATGGATTACATGTTTGGTTTCCCGTCTAGCAAGCATGGAAATGAATTTTTGTTTGTGGTAGTTGATCGGTTTTTTAAGATGGCCATCCTCACAACCTATAAGAAGAATTTCACAGTGGCATATACTTCCAATATCTTCTTCGAATGAGTTTGGATCCACTTTGGGATACCACATACAATCATCTCTGACTGCGACAATAGGTTCCTCAGCACCTTTTGGTCGAGTCTCTAGTCTTTGTTGGACACCAAGCTCATAAAATCCACTACTTTCCACCCCCAAACCAATGGCCAAATTGAGATCGTCAATCAGATGATTGTGCACATCCTGTGCATGTACAATTCTAAGCATCCACGTACATGGGAGCAGAGTCTCCCATATGTCCAACACAACTACAACAGGGCTCTCCATAGTTCTACCATCCATAGCCCATTTTAGGTGGGTATGGGATTCCAACCCTTGGGACCCATTGATGTTGCACTTCCTCTTGTCACCGCATAGACAAAATCTTCCCATGATCAGTCTGCACTCGACAAAGCCACCAGATTCATTAAACGGATTCAGCACATCTGCCAACAGGTCCAGGAGATTTTGTAGAAATCCAATGCTAAGTACAAGCAACACCACGATAAACACAGGGTACCACACCAGTTTCAGGTTGGTGACAAAGGTTGGTTACATTTGAAGAAGGAGTGTCTCATTAGGCCCCATCGGAAGCTTCGCCCACTTCGTTATGGGCCTTACACTATCACCAAGGTTGTGGGTAGAAATGATTTTGAGCTCAACACTCCACCATTCCTTGGTCTGTATCCAGTATTCAATGTGGACCTCTTTCGGCCATACTTTCCATCGTTATTGGACACCTCTAAGATTGTCGAATAGCTGACACCAACAGAGCTCAACCCGGACTGCATGGAACAAGCATCCACCGATCAAATCTTGGACACAAAAGTCAAGGGCACTCGCCAGCAGCGGATCCATCTTTATCGGGTTATCAAGGCAGGGAAACTCCTACACCAAGGAAAGTGCCTCACCCGAGGCAAAATCCAACAGAATTTTCCTCACTTGATGGGGGAACTCAACGCAATGGAGACCATTGCTTCCTAAGGGGGGAGGATTGATCCAGGTAGATATTGGTGGCCACCCACCTATTCCAACTGGCTCTCTGTGTCCATTTTTGTTTAGCTCGTCCTTATGTACTACTTTATAATTGTGATTTCTACACTTCTGGGGTTCTCTGAAGCCCCACACATTCTCCAGGTGGATACGGGTGGCCTCTCGTCTAATCCAACTGGCTTATTTTGTATGTTTTCATGTCAACACATCTTGTTGTACTTTTAGGGTTGTTTTGGGGCCCTAAACGTTGTTTTATTGGGTTTCCACAATTATACTATGGACGGAGTCAGATTCTAATAGTGGAATGTGTATTTCTCTTAAATACCTTTCCAACGGGCTATCGCGTACCTAAAACGAAGGTCGTATGAAAAAGTTATTACCCTAGGAAGTTGAGGTACCAAATTACGCCAACTTACCCATAGGGCCCACATGAATTTTGGCATTTCACCTTCTAGGGTTAGGTTTTTGGATGTCTAGGGTTTTGGAATTCATGAGTAATATGAAAAGGGCCTCTGGAGCCTCATTGTAATCCATTATGCTCAAACAGATTCACGTAGCAGCCACATCTCTTCTCAGAGATAGCTACCACCATTCAAGCAAGTTCCAGTTCTGCAGTTTTGGAGTTTCAGCCTATTTCATTATTTAATAGAAGATATTGTTCACTGGACATTTTTTTATTCTTCCTATCTCTGTGTTTATTTTATTTAGTCTGTTAATCAATTCGTTCCGCTCCTAAATTCGGATCAATGTTGAAGAAAACTTTGAAGGAGATGCAATGTATTGTGTTGTGTTGGGAACATTGTCATTTTGTTTCACAAATTAAAGGTTTTTATGCCACCACTTAAGGCCAACAACTGAAGTTCCAAAAGGAACCTCCAGGTTCTCAAATGTTGATCCAGGTGGATATCGATGGCCACCCACCTTTTCCGACTGGCTCAAAACAGTTTTCTGGCAATTTTGG
>ML807967.1:33589-63480 GCA_009831015.1 Picea engelmannii
TATGCAAAGGAGAAAAACCAACTTACTTGGCCCAATTCTATCGACAATCATCCTCCAACAAAATTGCAAACCCCACAACTGAACAAAACTTTTAATTAAACACGGTTTTATTTATTTATTTCTAGGGGAGTGGCCAACAATGAGTTGCTTGACATATATACATTACATCTAGTCATATTGCATCAACAAAACATAGTGTTTCATTTTGATTTGATGGATATACTTGGGTATTGAATAGTGCATGATGACTATGGTGATTGGCACAAGGTTTGTCGTCTAGTCTAAGACTTTTTTTTACTTTAGTAGATATGAGGAGGTTCATATTTTGTGGGCCTTCACTTAAAAGTGGCATCTTACATTATCCATTCCTAATGTCATTACAACCAATATTCTATACAATTCATTTTCCACTTCAAACTACAATGTGTCTTTACATCTATAGGATCCAATCCAATTGTCCACATATGTGCCTCAAATTCATTAATGCATTCTACTATCATGGAGTGAAATTTCTCTATATTCTCAAAACAAGTTTGTATACTTGTGTGAGTGGTCGCAAGTGGGAGATTGCATTGCACTACCTCATAAAAAAAACTAAGAAAAATTGTATGTTATCACTTGGAAAATTAGTCGATAACATCCAGAGCATGCAATATGTGGTTGTGCTTAACATGTGTAACTTCCTTTATTACCACTATGACCACCATTGACTCTCTCAGATGTGTGTTTTCTTCTTCAACCTTGGTTTTTCTGAGGCAACTTTATCTAACTTGTGTTAAAAAAAAAATTTGTGATAAAGACCCTATGTCATCTTATCACATTCTAATCACTGTATTGATGTATCTTTAAAAGAACACATTCTAACTTGTGAAAGTTCTCCAAATATTAATCAAAGTGCACAACTTCCCTATTTCAGGTAACATCTACCTAGATTTAACTTAAATCCAAAATCATCCTCACCCTTTAGATCAATCTATTCGTTCAGAGGTGTTAGTATATTGCAGAGATGAACTCAATCTATGATAATGTGTTATTATACATCCTATTAGAGATAAACCATTACCAAATCCATGAAAAAGGGTATGCACCAACCTAACCTTCTAGTTGACTATTTAGTGTTGAGTTGGAGTCGGTCTATGGGGAAGTGTGGCGCTAGACTTGTGCATGTATTTGATTACTCGATTTAGAATTCATGGTGCAATTCAATCTAGGGATAAAATTGTGCATCATTATTCATCATTTTCTAGGGTTTAGTTCATGCAACCATGTGACACTTTTTATATATCTAATTCATTGTGTGAAACTGGGAGTATATCTATGGGTGATATATGGGTCCTTTTGAATATTGGTGTTTAATGGTTAATCATCATCAATTTTAATATTTGTGAATGCACTAGTACCTTGTTATGTATCTACTTGGGAATGTTCTTTTTTGAATACATGTGCCATTTGTTTCTTGTCATGTTGTTTTTGAAAGGGTCTACATGAGAAAAGTGTGAGATCTTTGTTGCTACTTAGTTTTTGGTTGTAGATGGTTCATTGTGTCGAAAAATATCTTATCTTGATTCCCTTATTTTCCTCAAGAGTCCAATACTATGGGGTGTTCTACAAGATACTATTCTAGGAAATGTGTAACATTTGTTCATGTCGATTATACTTGTGCCAGAGGACTTGGATTTTTCTTGAGATATTTTTTTGGAAATTCCATCTTCCTTTATTTTCTCATCTAGAATACCATACTCCACATTTGTCCTTACCTTGCCTTGAAGATTGTGGTAATTGACCTAATCATTCTAACATGGGTGTTCCTCAATCTCCCCTTGAAGATGCAATGGTGGCAATGAGTAAGGAGTGTTTTCTCATTCATATAGCATGACATGAATAATCCTCTACATAAATTCCTATGATAATTTTCATATCTCAGCTACTTGGTCTTCAAATATCCATAATTATACATTTCCCTATTAATATCATTGGAAATGTCGTGAGTTATTGGGGAGGTCACTTAGACCTTGACTATATGAATTTCCAAACTTACTTGAATTGGATTAATAGCAATAGGAAAGTGCAATCATGCACCAATATATGTCTTTGTTGAATTAAAGTTTGATTTACAATTTAGTCATGCAAATTCATGGAAGGATTTTCCCATATCACATGCTCGTGTATTTCCATATTCAATGCAAAAGTTCCATGAATCTAGACCAAGGTGATATTAGTCACCTTGGGCACATAGTCCCTTCAATATGTGGATAGATTGGTCAAGGTCATGGCTTATGTAATTTTGAGCATTTTGTTCAACCCAGTGACAAGAAGTGGCCATGGCAGAGTATGAATTTCTTTGAGCAACAACTCAACCAAGAAGAAGCATTTATGTTGCAAAAGCAAACTTATGCTAATGCTACTTATACATGTTAAGTGTGAGGTGTTCATATAAGACAAAACAAACCATGAAAATATAGAGACAACATTTCCAAAAGAAGGTAAATTAGATCAGCAAGATGTTTTCTCAATTGTACATCTATTCTCAATACAAAAGAATGAGCTACAAAGAATAATAGGGATTGAAGCAATTTATATAAATCATTGTGACTTAGAAATATGAAGACCAATGTGGTAGAGGTCAATCATGTTAATGATCAAAACCATGATGATTTACACACAATGATATGTTTTCATATTAATCCAAGTAAACAATATATTGTTTCCATTGATAAGGTAGTTACAAAGTCGATCTAAGTTCTATGAAACTCCCCATGAATCTTGGAAACAATGATTTGTTTCTACATTGATATCTAAATTGAATGATGACTATGTCAACTTTGATCACCGAGAATGTTGGGCATACTGAGGATTTCATCAATAAGAAATAGTTAATTGTGCCTAATAACAGGTATTAATGAGGTATGATTGTATATATGTTGATGTGTCGAAGGTTCCACATAAAATATATCCAAAGGAAGAATTAGTGGCACGTTGAAGCTTCAAGAGTATGTTGAAGAATCAATAGTGGGACATAGTTGTCCTAATCGTGATAAGTGACAAGGATTTCTCACGGGTGGATATATGCCAAAACCTATTGTAAGTACTCCCTTATTTGTTGAAAAGTGCCTATTGCAAACCAAAATCTAGAATCACATTAAGGTATGGATCATGAATTGTACACCCCCAAGTCGTAATGGTCTCCTTTGCATAAAATTTATAAGTGTTGGTCCTCAACGCTGCAAAATAGGATGTTGATGTAAAAAAAAAAAATCAAAGCATTATCCACTAAGGTAACCTTTGTCATGTTTTCTCAAGTGTGAAATGCTTGGATTTCTCATGAAATTTTCCTACATTGACAATGACATAGAGTTATATAATCTTGTTGTAGATATGACAAGTCATGATATTAATGACATGGTCAAAGGGAGTTATTGTGTAGAACTTGGGGTTATCTAAAGGATTTGATTGTAATGTGTTATACTCAAGTAATAGATTACTATAACATCATAAGATCTCAACACTGAAAACTAGAGGCATACCAAGGTAGGGTGGCAAGTCAAGCTTGAACACATTTCCCTCGAGTAATCATTGATGGTATAAACATTGTGTTTAAGTGGACAAACATTTCAATGTGATCCTTTGAATCTATCTTTTTGAATGCGAAGCTAGATTGTATTCGAGCTAAGAAGTTGTGAGGGTAACATTGCTTATCATGTTACAATTTTCTCTTAGCCAAAGTGTTTTGCATAATTTATTCAACTTGAAATTGAACATTTTACATATGTTCAAAAAAGGAAATGGATTTATGATCGTCTTCTTATGGAGAGACATAAGTGTCTTGAGTAGCATGACTTGGATAAGAATTGTCCATGTGAGATATAAATTAGATGTTTGATCCAGGTGAATATTGGTGGCCACCCACTTATTCCAACTGGCTCCTCGTCTCCATTTTTTTTTAGCACGTCCTTCTGTATTGCTTTATAATTCTAAGGTCTACACTTCTGGGGTTGTCTGAAGCCCCACGCATTCTCCAGGTGGATACGGGTGGCCTCTTGCCTAATCCAACTGGCTTATTTTGTATGTTTTCATGTCAACACATCTTGTTGTACTTTCAGGGATATTTTGGGGCCCTAAACATTTTTTTCTTGGCTCGCCATAGTCAAACTATAGACGGAGTCATACTATGACAACATAATGTGTATTTCTCTGAAAGACCTTTCCAACGAGCTATCGCGTGCCTAAAACGGAGTTCGTATGCAAAAGTTACGACCCTAGGAAGTTGAGGTACCAAATTACACCAACTTACCCATAGGGCCCACATGACTTTTGGCGTTTCACCTTCTAGGGTTAGGTTTTGGATGTCTAGGTCTTTGGAATTCATGAGTATATGAAAAGGTACTTTGGAGCCTCATTGTAATCCATTATGATCAGACGAATGTGTGTAGCAACCACATCTCTTCTCAGAGATAGCTACCACCATTCGAGCAAGTTTCAGTTATGCAGTTTTACAGTTTCAGACTATTTCATTATTTAATAGAAGATATTGTTCACTGGATATTTGTGTTATTCTTCCTATCTCTATGTTGATTGTATTCATTCTTTTAATCAGTTCATTCTGCTCCTAAATTCAGATCAGTGGTATCAGAGCGGTATTCTCTTCATTTATTTTTCTTCGTGCATGTCCCCGACAAGGTCTGGGTACAATAAATTGGGACTTGAACCAATCGATCCATTACCAGATCGACCGCGTCGAGCCCGACAACAACCCATGGGAGACGAAAAGAAATATGATGGAGCATGATATCCTATTAAAAATTTTCTCAAGGAATCCCTCGTGCGACAAAGGAATGAAATGATGGACAACTTCGTGCAGATCCTTCAACGGTTGCCCACGGGAGAAGCATCTTCATCAAGAGGCCATGCAACCCCCTTCAAGGTACAAGTGAATTTTTATATTCCATTATTTGAAGGAGTGATATATGCGGATGTTGCAGATAAATGGTTGAATCTGCTCGAAGGATATTTTCGGTCCACAATTTTTCTGATAGGGAAAAGATCACTTTTTCACTCATCAAGTCCATTCCCCATGTTAAAGATTGGTGGGATACTTACTCTGAGAAAAGGATCGTGGAGGAATATGTAATTTTTGTGGTGACCCCTACATGGGATTCCTTCCGAGACACCATTAAAGAATAGTACTACCCTGTTAGAAGCTACGAGGGCCAGTACACTAGATGGACCACCCTACATCAAGAAAGGGACCAGAAAGTACCAGAATTCACCAATATTTTCCATACCCTACGCACCAAATTAGGTATCAAATATTCTGAGTGTCATCTGGTGCTCAAATACCATGATTGTTTACATAGATACATTCAAACAAAAATGAATTTCTTGGACATCACCTCATTGGGCACGGCTTATAGATACATTGTCAAGATCGAGATGAAATTTAAGCACAAATGGCGAGAGTTTGGATCTGCAAACCTCTCATAGCCGAAGCAGTGAAAAGGAAACCCCAACCCACACAGCAAGGGACCAAGTCAAGATGGTCGCCCTCGGTACAATCTGTCCAATCTACAACACAAGAAGGGCGACGAGAAGACGAAGAAGGACATGGGAAAATGGTGTGAGTACCATAAAAGTCCTTGGCACAACACCGATGAATGTCGCTCCAAGCAGTCCCTCGTGGTCGAGTTGAATGCTTCTGAGTCAGAGGTCGATTCGGAATCTGAGCCAAATCCTGAAGGAGGGAAGTGGATTATCAATGTTGAACCCAGTGCCACGGTCGCTACCACCAAAATCCAGCCAATCAAACCAGAAGAACCAGAGGAAGGGGAATGCCTCTTCCACTCGCATATGTGGGTCAAGGGTGATCTGGTCCATTTCATTGTCGATAGCGGTAGTCAGAAGAACCTGATTTTAGCAGAGGTCGTCAAGCGGTTGGACCTTCCAGCAACATAGCACCCACAACCCTACACCATCGGTTGGCTTCGTCAAGGAAAATATCTCTGTGTCAGCCAATAGTGTCATCTTCCCTATGACATCAAGCCTTTGAAAGATGAGGTATTGTGTGATATTGCTCCCCTTGAAGTTTGTGATGTTCTTTTAGGACAACCATATTTGTGGAAGATTCATGTTGTGTATGAGTCTAGACCCCAGAGTGTTATTATTAATTTGGGTAGACAATTGTACAGGATCCCAGAGGTGGCACCGCCTACTGTTATTTCTTTAATCTCTGTTAAGCAATGCAGTAAGGTCATTTCACAGACCAGGAAGTTTTTTTTCTTTGTGATCCGTGCTCACAATAAGAAGAAGGTCACTGCCACATTTGTGGCCTCTACACAACACCTCTCTTTGCAGCAAAAGCAAGTGGACGGGATCGTGGAAGAATACAAAGGCATCTTCGGCTCACCTACAGGGGTACTGACACACTACCAAGTCAAGCATCCAATTGATCTGACTCCCGACTAACCTCTACATAATGGACCAGTCTATTGGCGCTCCCTGATGGAGAATGACGAAATCAGGCATCAGATCCAAGAGCTTATTCAAAAGGGGCACATCAGACCCATCTCCTCCCCTTGTGAATCCCTATTGTACTGGTGAAAAATAAGGACGGGACTTGGTGACTCTGCATTGATTACAAAGCCTTAAACAAAATCACAGTCAGGAACCGCTACCCCATTCTGAGGATTTATGACCTTCTTGACCAACTCAAGGGGGAAAAGTTCTTCAACAAGATTGACCTGAAGTCTGGATACCACCAGGTTCCCATCGAACCAACTAATGTCTAGAAGACAACCTTCAAGTCTAAAGAAGGTCTCTACGAATGGCTAGTCATGCCCTTTGGCTTAAAAAATGCACCAGCCACTTTCATGAGGTTGATGGATGATGTATCTAGACCCTTCACCAACTCCTTTGTGGTAGTATATTTGGATGACATCCTCATATTCAGTAGAACATGGGAGGAGCACATGCGGCATATTTAGTAGGTTTTGAGCACTCTGTGGAAGCACAAGCTTTATGCCAACTTAGAAAAATGCTCTTTTGGCATGAACAGGGTCCAATACATGGGATACATTTTTTATGAGCATGGGGTACATGTTGATCTAGCTAAGATCCAAGTCATTCGTGACTGGCCATTCCCGACCACACTGATCGAGATTCAGAGCTTCTTGGGACTAGCCAATTTCTACCAATGGTTCATGTTGGGATTCTTCCATATTGCATGGGCCCTTAGCCAGGTGACCAAGGGTGGTGGTAGGGCCAAGTTCTTGTGGGGTAAATAGCAGCAACGAGAATTCGATGATCTAAAACATCGCTTGTTCTCAGCTCCAGTACTCTCCTTGCCCAATCTGCAACAACCATTTGATATTGAGACTGATGCATCTGACTATGTTATGGGCGCAGTTCTCACTCAGCACGGGCATCTGGTGGCATACCATAGTGAGACACTCTCTGATACTATGCGGAAATACCCCACCTATGACAAGGAAATGTATTCCATTGTAAAATCCTATCGTCAATGGAAACATTACATTCTCGGGAAAGAGACGATCATACACACTGATCATAAGCCTCTGCAGTTCATACAAACATAGGGGAAATTGCAGAATGATCGCCATCAGAAGTGGTCCACCTACCTGCAGCAGTTCCATCTCAACATCAACTATAAGATAGTTATATCCAATCGTGTCGATGACTGCCTCAATCGCCCTCCTGTGGCTGCACTCACCAATGTGCTCGAGTCCTATGGATATGAAGCATCAGAGTGGCTCCAACTTTATCAGCAATATCTGGACTTCGCCACCACATATCAGCTATTGGGTACATGCGCCATTGTCACTGATTTTCACATTCAAGACAAACTCTTATGCCACCTGGTCCATCTTTGTGTTCCTACAAGCAAGCATGCAAAGATGATTTGGGAAGCCTACTACAGTCAAGTGGCAGAACATTTTGACATAGAGAAAATTGTGGTCGTTCTTCAGAAACATTTTTATTGTCCAAGACTTCGATAGGACGTTAGCAAGTATATCAGATCGTGCACTGCTTGGGCCATTTCCAAGCTAGCCATCAAGAAGTGAGGCTTATACACCCCTCTTCATATTCCCGAGAAGTCATGGGAATCCATATCAATGGATTACATGTTTGGTTTCCCATCCACCAAGCATGGAAATGAATTTTTGTTTGTGGTAGTTGATCGTTTTTTGAAGATGGCCATCCTCACAACCTATAAGAAGAATGTCACAGCAGCATATACTTCCAATATCTTCTTCGAATGAGTTTGAGCCCACTTTGGGATACCACATACCATCATCTCTGACCGTGACAACAGGTTCCTCAGCACCTTTTGGTCGAGTCTCTGGTCTTTGTTGGACACCAAGCTCATAAAATCCACTACTTTCCACCCCCAAACCAATGGCCAAATTGAGATCGTCAATCAGATGATTGTGCACATCCTGCGCATGTACAATTCTAAGCATCCCTGTACATGGGACCAGAGTCTCCCATATGTCCAACATAGCTACAACAGGGCTCTCCATAGTTCCACCATCCATAGCCCATTTTAGGTGGGTCTGGGATTCCAACCCTTGGGACCCATTGATGTTGCACTTCCTATTGTCATCGCATAGACAGAATCTTCCCATGATCAGTCTGCACTGGACAAAGCCACCAGATTCATTAAACGGATTCAGCACATCTGCTAATAGGTCCAGAAGATTTTGCAGAAATCCAATGCTAAGTACAAGCAGCACCATGATAAACATAGGGTACCACACCAGTTTCAGGTTGGTGACAAAGGTTGGTTACATTTGCAGAAGGAGTGTCTCATCGGGCCCCATCGGAAGCTTCACCCACTTCATTATGGGCCTTAGACTATCACCAAGGTTGTGGGTAGAAATGATTTTGAGCTCAACACTCCACCCTTCCTTGATCTGTATCCAGTATTCAATGTGGACCTCCTTCGGCCATACTTTCCATCGTTATTGGACACCTCTAAGATTGTTGAACAGCTGACACCAACAGAGCTCAACCCGGACTGCATGGAACAAGGATCCACCGATCAGATCTTGGACATAAAAGTCAAGGGCACTCGCCAACAGCGGATCCATCTTTATCGGGTTATCAAGGCAGGGAAACTCCTACACCAAGGAAAGTGCCTCACCCGAGGCAAAATTCAACAAAATTTCCTCACTTGATGGGGGAACTCAATGCAATGGAGACCATTGCTTCCTAAGGGGGGAGGATTGATCCAAGTAGATATTGGTGGCCACCCACCTATTCCAACTGGCTCCCCATGTCCATTTTTGTTCAACACGTCCTTCTATACTACTTTATAATTGTGATTTCTACACTTCTGGGGTTGTCTGAAGCCTCACACATTCTCCAGATGGATACGAGTGGCCTCTCACCTAATCCAACTGGATTATTTTGTATGTTTTCATGTCAACACATCTTGTTGTACTTTTAAGGTTGTTTTGGGGCCCTAAATGTTGTTTTATTGGCTTGCCACAATTATACTATGGACAGAGTCAGAGTTTAATAGTGGAATGTGTATTTCTCTTAAATACCTTTCCAACGGGCTATCGTGCACCTAAAACGGAGGTCGTATGCAAAAGTTATGACCCTAGGAAGTTGAGGTAGCAAATTACGCCAACTTACCCATAGGGCCCACATGAATTTTGGCATTTCACCTTCTAGGGTTAGGTTTTTGGATGTCTAGGGTTTTGGCATTCATGAGTAATATGAAAAGGGCCTCTGGAGCCTCATTGTAATCCATTATGCTCAGACGGATGCACGTAGCATCCACATCTCTTCTTAGAGATAGCTACCACCATTCGAGCAAGTTCCAGTTCTGCAGTTTTGGAGTTTCAGCCTATTTCATTATTTAATAGAAGATATTGTTCACTGGACATTTTTTTATTCTTCCTATCTCTGTGTTTATTTTATTTAGTCTGTTAATCAATTTGTTCCGCTCCTAAATCCGGATCAATGTTGAAGAAAACTTTGAAGGGGATGCAATGTATTGTGTTGTGTTGGGAACATTGTCATTTTGTTTAAAAAATTAAAGGTTCTTATGCCACCATTTAAGACCAACAACTGAAGTTCCAAAAGGAAACTCCAGGTTCTCAAATGTATGGTGTAATCATAGAAAATTTCCATATGACTAGGAGACTACTAATAGTTTCTATGGCATGGAAGTCTAGGCCTCTCATGATTGAGATGATAAATTGTGTCACTAAAATTGGCATGCCCATTCATGGCACTGGTCTCTAAGTCCAACAAAGTTGGAGAAATCATACAAGGATCTCAAAAATAACAACATAGTCGTGTTGCAATTAGCTAGGACTTTTTACCTAGTAAAGAATGGTGGGATCATGTTATAAAGAAATGCATAGTTATGTACTAGATAGGAATTGAAACATGTTCCTGCACAATGTTAGTATGGACCCAAAAAATGGGAAATAATTTGATTGCATGGTGGTTAATAATGTATTTATATCCATAGTTTGATATGTAGTAGTCAACCAAACAATCAACAAATGAAATTTATGTGTATCCCTCAACAATCTGAGACACTATTTAGATCCAATAAAAAAGATGTTCAATTTAGGCTCTACCTAAGAATGCATAACAAGCTTCTCTTGATATCTAGGATGACACTATGAATTCATCACACATAAACTCACACACATGTCACATATCTCCAAAGGTGAAACATGCATGTTTCTTTGTCCTTCTAAGGATAGAAAATGTAGTGAAAAGTTTATTACCTGGTCACACAAATTTCCATTCTAGAATGTAGTGATACACCATTGTAAGGTTGTGGGTGGGGTTGGGTTGTTATTTTGAGGAATTATACCATAGCCATTAAAATCACTACTAAGACATAAAGCGTTGTGTAGGTTTTTGGTGTTAATGTATGAGCTAAAGTTTTCAAAATTTGTCTACTAAAATCTCTACAATTGGAAGTAGAGATTTTTGTGAATGTTTTAGCAAAGGATTTTGTGGATATTTCTCACTAATAGGTGAATATTTTTGTGCAAGTTTTTCAATTGGTATGCCTAGATAGATATGGCACACCAGTGCATTATTGATACTAGTGCACCACCAACCACAGTTCCTATGGTGCATATGTATAAATGGAACATTGGTACACTTTATCAAAATAGATACACCAATAATGGATGCAGAGATGTGGTGCCCACTGTCAAAGAAACGTTACTTTATGGTATCCACTGAGTATTATTTTTGAGCTATTGAAACATGCAACATCAATGCCCTTGCATTTAAATAAAGAACTAGTGCATTTTGACATATGATGCACAAAATTGTGTGCTCTCATGGAATTGTTGTTCCATGTGTTCTAAGTTATAGGTGCATATTCCACATTGTAGAATTTGTGCATCCACCATTTATTAAAGCACTTGTGATCTAATCTCATGTTAGAGAAGAAATGTGTCTTCAATATATTGAGGAACTAATTTTCTTATATCAAGGTGACCGCCAATGTGGAATCTATAGTAGATCGCAAATGCAATAAATAAGCAAAAGAACTAGTGTTATGTGTATTCCAAATAACCATTGTAGAACATGTGCAAGAGAATAAATCTTATAGATATTCTAAAACATCAATATGGAACCTACATTAAAGCACCAATGCGCTTATGTGATAATAAGGGATCATTTTATTAATGACCCATGCATATTGCCTTAATGTGTATATAATAATAATGTTCAAGTAATATCAATTAATCAATTATTTATTAATTAAAATTATAAATTATTTTTTATCAATGGTTTTTTTATTCAATCATTATACTAATTTATTGGATTTCAATTGAATACATGAATTTATCATATTAAAATAAAAACTAGATGATATTCACAATATGTAGATCATGAGTATAGCCCAATGAGTTAGCTCAATTAGTGGTCACCATTGTTGATGGAGCATACTAGAGTAGACCAATGGGTTTACTAGGGATGCAATCCACGAATATGAGGAAGCATCCCATGGGTTTCCCCATGAGGCTTTCCTTGGGAAAAAAACTCTAGATCATGAATCTAAAAATCCTGAATCAAAATATGCTACAAAAGGTTACACAATAATAAATAATGCAAAAAGATTAAAAAATAACATTTCATTTCAACTATTACCATTGTAATAGCTTGAAACTAAAGAATAAAATAGCTAAAATAAACATATATATGTTGATCCAAGTAGATATTGGTGGCCACCCACCTATTTTGTAATATTCCAGATATGAAATAGTATGCAGAATAGAAATAATTAGCTAGAAAGGGCAGATAAACAACGATATAACCAGAACACCACCATAATAATTCCAAAATAATACCAGAATAACACCAGAAAGAGCACTTTGATTACTGAGAGCAATGTTCACTTGCCTCTTCGAGGGGGAAACCTCCAGCAGAGCAGAGCTCTATTACAACAATATCCAAGACAAAACTTCCCATGCCTTCTACTCCTATTTATACTAAATATGTCTATCAAAAGAACAATCTAGAGGAAGATCCTTCTAGAAGCGGAAGCTTCTATTAGGTATTCTTACACTTGAATTATTCTTTATTATTTCTAGGCCTTATTAATATTGACCTTTATTACATGGAAATATATTATTCTACCTACGTGAGGGGTTAGGTCCCTAACATATTCCAAATGGCTCATCTTGACAATTTTTATTTTAGCACGTTTCTCTGTAATGATGACATTTATTTGTAATTGTGGGTTCTACACTTTTGGGGCTGTCTTGAAGCCCTACACAGCATCCAGGTGAATATTGGTGGCTGCCCACCTATTCCAACAGGGTTATTTTGGAAGTTTTCATATCAATACATCTTTATGTACTTCCAGGGTCGTTTTGGGTCCCTAAACAGTGTTTTGTTTATCCTGCCACATTCAAACTATAGACGAAGTCACATTTTGATAGCATAATGTGTAGTTCTCGAAAATACCTTTGCAATGGGCTATCACACACCTAAAACGGAGGTCGTATGCAAAAGTTACGACACCGAGAAGTTGAGGTACCAACTTACCCATTAGCGCCCACATAACTTTTGGCATTTCATCTCTTAGGGTTAGGTTTTTGGATGTTTAGGGATTTGGCATTCATGAGTAATGTTAAAAAGGACTTTGGAGCCTCATTGTAATCATTATGCTGAAATGAATGCACGTAGAAGCCACATCTCTTCTCAGATATAGCTACCACCATTCGAGAAAGTTATTTCAGTTCTGCAGTTTTACAATTTTGACCTATTTTCTTTATTCAATAGAAGTTATTGTTCACTGGATGTATGTTTTTGTTATCCATATCTCTGTGTTATGGTATTCAATTTGTTATTCATTTCGTTCTGCTCATAAATCTGAATCAATGGTATCAAAGCGGTCTACTCTTCATTTGTTTTTCTTTTTGCATGTCCCCGACAAGATCTAGGTACAATAAGTTGGGACTCAAACCAGTCGAGCCTTTGCAATATCGGTTGCACCGAGACCAACCACAAATCATGGGGGACAAGAATAAAGATGATGGAGTGGGAGATCCTTTTAAATTGTTGCTTGAGGAAGCCCTTGCGCGACAAAGGAATGAAATGATGGACAACTTTGCACATATCCTTCGGCGGTTTCCCATAGGAGACACATCTTCATCAAGCGGCCACGCAACCCCCTTCAAGGTACAAGTAAATTTTGATATTCCATTATTTGAAGGATTGATAGATGTGGATTTTGTAGATAAATGGTTGAATCTGCTCGAATGGGTATTTTTCGATCCATAAGTTTTCCAATAGGGAAAAGATTACTTCTACACTCCTCAACGTCGTCCCCCATGTTAAGGACTGGTGGGATACGTACTCCGAGCAAAGGGCCATAGAGGAATATTCAATATTTGTGGTCACCCCCACATGTGATTCCTTTAGGGATGCAATTAAAGAACAATACTACCATGTTGGAAGCTACGAGGACCAGTACACAAGATGGACCACGTTGTGTCAAGAAAGGGACCAGACAGTACTAGATTTCACCAATATTTTCCATACTCTACGCACCAAATTGGGTATCAAAGACTCTGAATGATATCTGATTCTCAAATATCATGTTTGTCTGCATAGATACATTCAAATGGAAATGGATTTTTTGGACATCGCATCATTAGGTGTGGCTTATACATTTGTTTTCAAGATCGAGCAAAAATTTAAGCAAAAGAGGCGAGAGTTTGGATCTGCAAATTCCTCACAGCCAAAGCAGGGAAAAGGTGGTCCCAACCGACCAAACAAGGGACAGAGAAAATATGGTATCTCTCAGGACAACCAGTCCAAGTCATAACCCAAGAAGGGTAATGAAAAGTCGAAGAAGGACACGGAAAAGTGGTGTGAATACCATAAAATCCCTCGGCACAACACCAAAGAATGTCGCTCCAAGAAGTCATTGGTGGTCGAGCTGAGAGCTTCTGAGTCAAAGGCAGATTCTAACTTCGAATCAAATCTAGAAAGTGGGAAGCAGATCATCGATGTCGAACCCAGTTCCATTGTCTCTACCACCAAATTCCATCCAAGCAAACCAGAAGAACTAGAGGAAGGGGAATGCCTCTTTCACTCACAGATGTGGGTAAAGGGGGCTCTACTTCATTTCATTGTCGAAAATGGCAGTCAAAAGAACCTAATCTCAACAGAGGTCGTCAAGCAGTTGGACCTACCGATAACACCACACCCAAAACCCTACACCATCGGTTGGCTTCACCAAGGAAGAGACCTTTGTGTCAACCAACAGTGTTGTCTTCCCTACGGCATGAAGCCCTTCAAAGACAAGGTATTGTGTGATATTGCTCCCCTTGAAGTTTGTGATGTTCTTTTAGGCCAGCCATATTTGTAGAAGCGACATGTTGTGTATGAGTCTAGACCCTGCAGTGTTATTATTACTTTGCGTAGACAATTATCCAGGATACCATAGGTAGCGTTTCCTACCGCTATTTATTTAATCTCTTCTAAGTAATGCAATAAGGTCATTTCATAAACCGAGAATTTTTTCTTCTTTGTGATCCATGCTCGCAGTAAGTATAAGGTCAATGCCACATTCATGACCTCTACACAAAGCCTCTCTTTGCAGCAGAAGCAAGTGGACAGGATGGTGGAAGAGTACAGAGACATATTCTCCTCACCTACTTGGGTACCGACGCACTGCCAAGCCAAGCATCCAATTGATCTAACCCTCAGTGCACCTCTGCCTAATGGACCATTCTATTGTCGCTTATTGATGGAAAATGATGAAATCAAGCGCCAGATCCAGGAGCTTCTTCAAAAGGGACACATCCAACCCAGATCCTCCCCTTTTGGAAGCTCGATTGTACTGGTGCGGAAGAAATACAGGACCTGGCGACTCTGCATTGATTACAGAGAATTAAACAAAATCTCATTCAAGAACCGGTACCCAATTCCCTGAATTGATGACCTTCTTGACCAACTCAAGGGGGAAAAGTTCTTCAGCAAGATTGACCTAAAGTTTGGCTACCACCAGGTTCCCATCGAATCGACCAATGTATGGAAGACATCTTTCAAATCTAAAGAAGGTCTCTTTGAATGGATGGTCATGCCCTTTGGCTTAACAAATGCACAAACAACTTTCATGAGATTGATGGATGATGTATTGAGACCCTTCACCAACTCTTTTGTGGTGGTATATCTATATGACATCCTCATCTTCAACAGAACTTTGGAGGAGAACATGTACCATATTCAATAGGTTTTTTAGCACTCTACGGCAACAAAAACTACATGCCAACTTGGAAAAATGATCCTTTGGAATGAACAAAGTACAATACTTGGGCTACATTGTTGATAAGCATGGGGTACATGTGGATCCAACTAAGATCCAAGTCATCTGTGACTGACCAGCCTCGACCACACTAACCGAGCTTCAGAGCTTCTTGGGACTTGCAAACTTCTACCGAAGGTTCATGTTGGGATTCTCCCATATTGCATGGGCCCTCAGCCAAGTAACCAAGGACAATGACAAGGAAAATTTTGCATGGGGGAAGGCACAACAACAAACAATTGATTATTTTAAGCATCGCTTATGCTCAGCGCTAGTACTCTCCTTACCTAATCTACAACAATTGTTCGATATTGAGACTGATGTCTTCGACTATGTTGTAGATGCATTTCTCACTCGGCATGGTCATTCAGTAGCATACCATAATGATACACTCTCAGATACCGTCTAGAAATACCCCACCTATGAGAAGGAAATGTATTCCATTGTGAAATCTTGTTGTCTATGGAAACATTACATTCTGGGAAAGGAGACAATCATCCACATTGATCACAAGCCTTTGTAGTTCATACAGATACATGGGAAGTTGTAGAACGACCACCATCAAAAGTGGTCCACATACCTGCAGTAGTTCCATACATCAAGTATAAGATAGGGAGCACAAATCGTGTCGTTGACTACCTCAGTTTCCCTCTCGTTTATGCACTCACCACGGTGCTCCATTCATGTGGGAATGAGGCATATGAGTGGCCCCAACTTTATCAACGTGACCCTGACTTTTCCACCACCTATCAGCTCTTGGGTACAGGCGTGAATGTCACCGATTTTCACATCCAGGATGGATTGTTATGCCATCAGGGCCACCTTTGTGTTCTCGCAAGCAAGCGTGGAAAGATGATTTGGAAGGCTCACTAAAGTCGAATGGCAGGACATTTTGGCATGGAGAAAATTGTGGCCATTCTACAGAAACATTTTTATTGGCCAAAACTTCAACAAGATGTCATCAAGTATATCAAATCTTGCATTATTTGTGCCATTTCCAAGCCATCCATCAAGAAGAAAGGCTTACACACCCTCTTCCTACTCTCGAGAGGCCTTGGGAATCCATCTCGATGGATTACATGTGTGGCCTTCCATCCACCAAGCACAATAATGATTGTGTATTTGTGGTGGTTGATCGATTTTCGAATATGGCCATTCTCATAGCCTGCAAGAAGAGCATCACAGCGGTAGATATTTTCAAGCTCTTCTTCGAACAAGTGTGGGTCTATTTTTGGATACTACAGACCATCACCTCAGATTGGGACAGTAGGTTCCTCAGCACATTTTGGTCGAGTCTCTAGTCATTGTTGAACACCAAGATCACTAAATCCATTGCTTTCCACCCCCAAATTGATGGCCAAACACAGGTCATCAATTGGATGATTGTGCACATCCTCTGCATGTATAAATCTAAGCATATGCATACATGGGATGAGAGTCTTCCCTATGTTCAACATAGCTACAACAGGGCTCTACATAGCTCCACCAGCCATAGCCCATTTTAGGTGGGGTTGGGATTCCAACCTTTGGGTTCCATTGATGTTGCACTACCTCTTGCAACCACACAGGCAGAATCTTCCCATGTTCAATCTGAGGCCGACAAAGACACCAGATTCATTGAGCGGATTTAGCACAACCGCCAACAAGTCTATGAGATTTTGCAGAAATCCAATGCTAAGTACAAGCAACGCCATGATCAACATTGGGTACTGCACCAGTTTCAGGTGGGAGACAAGGTATGGTTACATTTGCAGAAAGATCACCTTACAGGGCCCCATCGAAATCTTTTTCCACTTCGCTATGGGATTTTCACTATCACTAAGGTTGTGGGTAGCAATGTTTTTGAGCTCAACACTCCACCCTTCCTTGGCTTGCACCCAATGTTCATTGTGGACCTCCTAAGAAAATATTTTCCACCATTATTGGACACCTTTGAGATCACACAACAATTGACACCAATAGAGATCAACCCTAACTACATGGAACAAGAATCCACTGATCATATAGTGGACACACAGGTCAAGGGCAGTCGCCAGCAGAGGATCAAGCTTTATCTGGTTTTCAAGGCAGGGCAACTACTGCACCAAGGCAAGTGGCTCACCCGGGGCCAAATTCAACAGAAATTTCCTCACCTAATGGGGGCACTCAATGCAATGGATATCGTTGCTTCCTAAGGGTGGAGGACTTATCCAGGTGGATATTGGTGGCCACCCACCTATTCCAACTGGCTCATCTTGATAGTTTTTAGTTCAACATGTTTCTCTGTAATGATGGAATTTCTTTGTAATTGTGGGTTCTACACTTCCAGGGTTGTCCTAAATCCCTACACAACATCCAAGTGGATATTGGTTGCCTCCCACCTATTCCAACTAGCTTATTTTGGAATTTTTCATATCAATACATCCTGTTGTACTTTCAGGGTCGTTTTGGGACCCTAAATAGTGTTTTTTTTTTTTTCTTTCCACAATCAAACTATAGACAAAATTAGATTTTGACAGCATAATGCGTAGTTCTTGAAAATACCTTTCCAACGGGCTATCACACGCCTAAAACTGAGGTTTTATGCAAAAGTTACGACCCCGGGAAGTTGAGGTACCAACTTACCCATCGAGGCCCACATAACTTTTGGAATTTCATCTAGGGTTAGGTTTTTGGATGTCTAGGATTTTGGAATTCATGAGTAATTTTAAAAATGCCTTTGGAGCCTCATTGTGATCATTCTACTTAGACGGATGTGTGTAGCAGCCACATCTCTTCTCAGAGATAGCTACCACCATTCGAGCAAGTTGTTGCAGTTCTGCATTTTTACAGTTTCATCCTATTTACATTATTCAATAGAAGTTATTGTTCACTGGATATCTTTTGTTGTTCTCTGTATATCTATTTTATGGTATTCAATCTGTTATTCATTTCATTCCGCTCATAAGTCCAAATCATATATTTTCAATTTTATATATATAATATTGAACACTTAAAATTCCCCAACAAATTATCTCATTCTTCATAGTTTAGAATTGTTGTCATTACTACTTGTACTACTTTCATTGTTGCTTCTTTCTTCACCTACTAGGAATGTCATGTGTATAGATTGCATTACATGCCTAGGCTTTTTTTCCCTTTTGCACAAATCATCATGCATTTGTTCCCCTACAAACATATAATTTAAAGTTAGTACTTATCTACTTATTCTAGAAAACTATAATTGTTTACTAGCATACTTCCCCGAAAATCCTCTATTTATTTTTTATATACATTCACACATTGATTTGAAGTCCTATCTCATGATTAAATTTGATCAAATCCTCATTGTATTTCATTCATTGTATACTTCAATTTATTTGTTTAGACACAAAGAAGTTTAGTCATAATTAGAAGTTGCATTTTCCAATTTAAAATCACTGCAAATTAATAACAACATTTAACTCACAAATTGATATATGATATATTGGTATCGCAACATGTAGTCACACTCTATCAAATTCAATGTTAATAAGACCATCCAATTGTTTCTCTCCGAACTCAAACATCTATTAAACATGCATACTCTAGTGAAAATTAAAATATAAAATGAATAATAAGCATGGACTACATTAATTCCAAAAATTGACGCGTGTTATTCACATATTTTGCATAAAAGAAATTATGCCGCGTTAGCTTGTTAGAATTGAAGGTAATTATATCTTCTTTTAAAAAGGAAAAATCCTTGGTCCCAATGGTTTATTTGTAGAATTTTACCTGGGTTTTTATGATCTTCTAGAGAAAGATTTGTTGTAAGTTGAGGAAGAATCAAGGCTTTTAGAGAAAGTTTTGGGGCTTCAAACTCCACCTTTATAGCCCTCATTCCCAAAACGCAGAGTTCTTGCACCTTTGAAGACTATAGGCTTATTTCTTT
Source organism: Picea engelmannii (assembly GCA_009831015.1). Taxonomy (NCBI): domain Eukaryota; kingdom Viridiplantae; phylum Streptophyta; class Pinopsida; order Pinales; family Pinaceae; genus Picea; species Picea engelmannii. Next base: position 53,305 of record ML807967.1, read on the forward strand.
ATGAAATCTAATTTACAAACTTATTTCCAAACTCGTTACTAACGGATTGAATGAATTATGTCAATTATTGTTTTGGATGAACACTTTGGCTTCCTTTATAACCAACAAATTCATGATGTTGTTGTTGTAATGAACACTTTGGCTTCCTTTATTCAACATTCGAGTCGCAATATTGAAGTTTGATTTGTTAAAGGATTATGATAGGGTGAACTAGTTTTTTTTTTAAGATTATTACTTCTCCAAATGGAAATGAACTTGCAAACAGTTAACTAGACTATGGGTTGCTTATCTTCGATTTCCTTTGTTGTGTCGATCAAAGGGCCCCCCTCTGGTTTGTTAAATGCTCCTAGAGGGCTCATGCAAGGTTGTCCAATATTTCATTTTCTCTTCATGTTAATCGTAGAGGGACTCAACATGCTCATAAAATATGTTAAAAGGAAAGGTGAATTCTAGGGAATACAAGTGGCAAGCTCTATTAATATTGCACATTTACCCTTTGTTGATGATATCATGATTTTTTTTCATGGTTCTATGGAGTTGGAAAATTAAATGTTTTGATAGACTTATATTACAAGGCTACAAGAATGGAAATAAGCATTAATAAGTCCCTTTTATTTATTAATTAGATAGCAGATGATATTAAGGCACATACCAATATTAATTTCCAATGAAGACTCGTGGCATAGACCAAGGGGTAAAGTATTTGGGTTTTTTCTTAAAACCAAATGATTATCATCTTGAGGAGTTTGTTTTTATTTTACAATAAAGTGGAAGATAGAATTTCAATATGGTGTAATTGATGTTTGTCTCATTGGGGAAGGCTAGTGCTAGTTGAAGCAATATTCAAGAGCATTCATGTTTATTGGTTAACAATAGCAAAGATTCCTAAAGGCATTCTCAATCAATTTAGAAAGAATTGTTTTACTTTTTTATGGACCGAGAAGAGGGCTAAGGAAGGAATTCCTCTAGTCTAGTGGAACAGAGTGGCCCTATCAAAGGTCTTGGGGGGTGGGCTTTGAGAAATGTACATATCTTCAACTTAGCACTTGTAGCTAAAAGCCTTTGGAGGTTTCTTTTAATGAAGGACTTTAGGGAAGAGTTATGAAAACAAATATCCTAAGGGGAAGAAAATGGAAGAATTGTTCAGAATGGCAATAAAACATTACCCAAGAGCATCCTTGGTTTAAAAACCCTTGATTAGGTTTTATCCCTTGGTTGGAAACTGGATTGCATGGAAAGTTGTGAATGGAAGCAAGGTCAGAATTGGGGAGGATGCATGGATATGAGTCAAAGGAAATTTAAAACTTTATGAGCCTTACTGGAAGCTTTACATGATCAAGGGGTCCACTTCTTAAAAGAGGCAATTTCTCTGAGAGTAAGAGAAGATACGGTTACAAGGATGGAAGACAACAAAATTTCTCAATATTTGGGGAGATTTGGCGAAGGAATGGGGACATCATGTCAAGTTGCTATCTCCTAGTGATATTAAATTAAATGAAGAATAGGACCTCCTTAAATGGTCCAAGAATATGGGGATGGGGGAATAAATTGCTATGTTGGGATATGCAACTATAATAGAAGAGGATTAGAATGGAGTTAGAGTTTAGTGGTGGAGCTATGTATGGAAGTTAACTTGTCCATTAAAAACTAGAAATTTAATGTGGTTTCCTTTGGCATATAAATTACTTACCTAGGACAATGAACAAAAGAGGAATTGGGTGGGGCCTAACAAATATATCATTTGTAAAGTGAATGGATTTAATTGGAATGGAGACAAAGTTTGGTAGTGGAGATCTATATGGAAGTTAAATTATACATTAAAAACTATAATTTCAATGTGGTTGGCTTTGGAAAATAGATTACTCACATGGGACAATGGACAGAAGAGGAATTGGGTGGGGCCTAAAAAATTATCCTTCATAAAGTGAGTGGACAATTGGTGAGCCATTTGTTTGCATATTTATCTTTCCCCGTAACTACTTCATTGGAGGTTGGAAAATCCCTAGGAGTTAGGGTGAAATGGGAAAAAGAGGACTTTAGAGGAAAGCTTGCTAGAGTTATTAATGGATAAGGTTGTTGCAAGGGGACTTTAGAGGAAATCTTGCTAAAGTGATTAACGAATAAGGTTGTTGTTGCACACAGGGATCTACCTTGTTTGTAGACTTATAGAATATGGATACGTAGGAATCAAATGGTTTTCAAGATATGTATTTTTCACTAGCATAGGTGACACACGAGATAAGATTGGATTTGGAGGGAAACAACAAGGCCTTAAAGGGAAAAAAGGGAAAAAAAACCTATTAATGCCAAGTATTGATAAAGATAGACCATGGATCTTATTTGACAAAGAAAGCCAAGGAGTACTAGGCATATGTGGTTCTAGAGAAATCCTTTATATTGACACTTCACGTTATTTTCTATTAAGGTATGCAATTGGACAAGAGACTAACATTCATGCAAAATTCTATTCTCTTTGGCTTCTATTGAAAACAACCCAAGACAAAGGGTTAAATCAAATTCAAGTTTTGGGAGATTCAAAGCTCGTGATTGAATGGGTCAAAAAGAATTACAACAACATTGAAAATATAGGTATGATTCCTATTATGAATCAAGTACAAGTGGTAAAAACTAAACTTGTCGATATCTCAATTTTTCGTGTCTACCGTGAATTTAGCATACAAGTGGATAGTTTATCCAAGGATGATTTACTTATGCAAGAGGGTACATTAATTGAATATGTTTTTAGGGAAGGAACTCTCCTTTCAACTACAAAAACAGCCTTATATAAATTTTTAGCCAGTGTGAGCTTGAGTGACAGTCATAAGGTTATGGTAGTAATGGAGACCTTTTTAGGTCTATAATTTTTTGTTCCAGTTATAGTTTTGTGGGTGGTGGATATGTTGATGCAAGGTGGAAAAGGAAAATTGTAAATAATTAAAAATAGGAGTTGCAACAGATAGTGCGAAGGAATTTTGAACAACACATATGTTGGAGTCTATTTTGGATTGTTTATGTATATTTGATTTCAAATTCTGAAATTTCAATATAATGCTTTTTTTCTTGGAAAAAAACCTTGTATGCCTTATTGTTGAACAAATTTGTCCAATATAATACCTAAAATTAATTAGATAACTAAACATTTTGATGATGATGTATTATTACAATATGTACAAAAAACTAATGTGCTACCTATTAAAAAAATGTGTGCATTATGGCCCCCTTTTGATGAAAGTACCCACAAATGACTCTTGGTATAGTTTATCTTGTTCTTCCTCCAACTTATTTGTTCGTGATGAGGGAGTTGAGTACATGTGCATAATTAGGACAATCATGTAGTTTATGTCATTCTTCCTCCAATATAGTTTGGTCTTTATGAGGGAGTCGAGTCTATGTGCACGATGAGGAAAACCATGATGAAAGATTTAGGTGTAGAGGTCGTAATATTTTTACCCTTTTAACAATTATGTGCAACAAAATTTACAACATGCACTAAAAAAGCTTTGCACAAAGCAAAAAAATGTATTATCATGATTGGATGTATTATGAGTGTCAGTGAAGTCAGTTCATCCCAAGTAGTTGTGAATAAAATTGTTATCCTCCCACCTCAGGTTCAAATACCTCGCAGTGACATGATCTTCTTCGTGAGGCATTTGTTGAATATCATGATCATCATGATATTGTTGACAATGTCTCAAGCTTCTACAGACTCTGACTTACCCTAGGTATCGTCCTCAAAATGAGAAAAGTGCCTAGTGAGTTTCACCATGATATAAATTTCAAGTTAAAAAAATGTATTACACGTGTCACACTACATGTACTATATATGTATGCTTATTTTGTTAAAGTTTACTCATTTTTTCTTCTTTTAGCAGCGTTAAAGATTTGTCAAACTATGCAATGTTATCAGGGGTCCATTGAGTGTACTTCTTCTTAGATTTATTGTCATGCTTTGTGGGATTACATCCCTAGTCATGTTAATCACCAAAATAATTATTGTGTTGGTTGGATTTATACTTGTTAATCCATTCTATTAATCTGTGTGCACATAGAAGTCTAGATGGTTAGGAATTCCAGTTTATATTTGATATATTGGTGCAAGGTGCCTTGTACTTGAGTACTAAATTCATTTGCTCCTCCTTGATGAACAAATAAATCATTAGGATAGAGAAATTTGTTATATATTCATTAATAAACTCATCACAATATTAAACTAACCCTTGTATGCAAGGGTTGAATGAATGAAACAAAAGGACAGTTGTTGATCAATTCAAGGCATAGTTGTCGCCACTTCAAGTGCTAGTCCTCTTGTTATCTTAGTGTGTAATACTTTCCATGCATCAACTTCATGTCATATCACAAAGTGATGGGCTCACCCACTCTTCACATTGTTGGTTAGGATCTTTCCACTATACTTTGATGGTCAATGACATTTTCTTGGTTGCAAGTTTGGATTTCTATACATCATCAAAGTCCTATGCATCAAAATAGCTTTACAAAGAACTAAACTTAGCATAGATATTTGCTTCTAACAATGGAATAGTGTCATCAATCTTGACCGTATAAAGGTTCAACTCATTAAACAAACTCAACCTCTGGTTGGTTATGTGAACTAATTCAATAACTCTCAAATCTTATTTTGAAGAATTGCTTCGATGATGTTTTACACGACACGAGTAAAGAGCAACAAATCCAATGGAATTATATCACATCATATTTGTAAATGTTAAGTATATAAAATATGTTGGCACAAATTAAAGAGTTCAAGTACAAGACTCAAACCAGCATCATTAAACCTAAGGATATTGGCATTTTCAATACTCTTGAGGGTGATGTAGGAGAATCGCCAGCAAAGCACAAGCGGGAGACAACTGGACGCACTAGCACATATTTTGAAATATTTTGAATTTCAAAGATCAATGTATTAATGTAACATCTGAGAAAGATTTTTTTTTAAGTTATGAACTTCTTTAATGATCGGAGGTTGAGCCATCGCGTAAGATCGATGGGGAATGTATTTTTTTTTATGATATGGATCGCAGTACAGATTTGGAGCTTGAGCTCTTATCTATCTAAATCAATATTTATTGTAATAGATGTTAAGTAGTTGATAGCATTTAATTCCGATAAGATAGCATAGAGTAGTTGGAGGGAAAGGCTCGAAGAGAACCCCTTTGTATAAAAGATTTGTAATATTTCCCAGTAAGGGTTGTTGTTGCCTTAGTTGTTGGAAGGTTGTTGATAGAAGATAGTCGATTAACAGTGTATATGTTAAGGAGTAGTGAAGAAAAGTGTATGAATGTATGTAAGTTTCAGTTTAATGAATATAATAGAGGAATATTGTCCCAAAGGTGTGTGGTTGTTGTGTCTATCTGAATGAGTGAATGGTAGACTTTTTGTTATTTTTCAATTCTCTGTTATTTCTTGTTCTTGAATCCATGACTGAATTTGAATTGTTGAATGTATGAGTCACTGTGAAGAGTGAATAAGTTTCAATTGTTTATCTTCATTGAGTGAGTACAAGGCGTGCATACTGTCCGCAAGGAGTGCGTAACTGATTCCGGTTCGAATCGAAAGCTCAGAAGAGATAGCGAAACTTATGTGTGCAAGGAGTTCATTGACGTCTGCAAGGAGTGTGTGAGAGAGTTTTCAGACTCGAAAGCTCAAGAGGGGTAGCATTATTTCAGTCACAAGAGATAGAAGTAGTTGGAGAACAGTCACAAGGAGTGTGAAGCCATCCACAAGGAGAAGTTAAGTCGTGGAAGAGAATTTGTTGCAAGGCATGCACAGATCAAAACTTCGACTAAGTTTCAAAGGAGGTGTTTGAAGGAACCAGGGGACACCGAAGAAGTAAATCTCAGAAGGGAGAGTGGTGGAAATTCTTCAAGGATAGAAGTCCCTGGAGTCTTCACTGAATTCAGTGGAAAAGATTCGTTCCCAGAGGAGACGAACGATCCCAGACCATTAGATATGGAAAAGCTACGCGGAGGATAGTCATACGGTGTTTGGCACTTCAGAGTTTGGGAATTTTGGAGACTTTCTGAAAGGAGAATCATGAATTCTAAAGTCGCAATGGATTTCAGTCCTTGATCGTGAAAGGGGCACGTGGCAACGGATTAAGGAGTTTGGGAGTCAAAAGTATGGAGATTCGCGGGCAAGAGACCTAGAGTTTCACGAAGTCACGAAACCCGAACCATTATGGAGCTAGAAAATCCAAAGAGACACATGTCAGAAGCCCAGAGACTCGGAGAAGCACGTTCCGGGAGAAGTTAAGGGATGAGTTCAGGATATCCCCGCAGCCCGAATCGCGAAGGGATAGACTCGCGGTCATAGTCGTGGTCACCAGGAGGAAAAGGGGACCCAAAGAGTCGCTCTGACTCAGTATTTTAAACGATCCAAGACCGGGAGGTCGAGCATCCCTTTGGAGGGAAGGGGGTCTGTGTCAGAAGTGGTAACAGAGTGAGTACAGAATTGAATTTTGTAGGGAGAATGGTAAATTGATATCGACGAGGGGTGTCAGAAGAGTCATCACAATGCCGCGTAGAAAACATGTTGAGTCGCATGTAGCCAACAGAGCTATGGAAAGGGAGATGAGATAATTATGTGTGAGGTTGGATGCCATGGAGACAGCACAAAGGAGAGCGCCTGATGTTGGAGACGTCATCGAGGCAGAAATTGAAGAAGTAGAAGTTAAGAAGTTGTAGCTGAGGATACTGTGGAAGAACGCTTGATGAAAGCGGTTGTCAAATTGGGAGCCAGAGCGAATATTGACATCCCTATGTATGAAGGAAATTTAGACATAGAAGAATTGTTTGATTGGATACGAGAAATGGACAAGTATTTCGACTATGAGGATGTTGAAGAAGACAAAAAGGTAAGACATGTTGTAACTAGGTTGAAAGGACATGCAACATTGTGGTGGGAAGAACTGTAGGCCGACAGAAGGAGCAAGGGAAAACAAAAGATCAAGAGTTGGGATCGAATGGTAGCCAAGTTGAAGGAAAAATGCATGCCCAAGGATTACCAGATAAGTCTATTCAGGAGGATGCAGAACATGAGACAAAGAGGATTGACTATGAAAGAGTACACAGAGGAGTTCTACAAATTGAACATTAGATATGGACAGAGAGAGAGGGATGAAGAGAAAGTTTCCATATACATTAATGACCTGAGGTATGATATCCAAGACGAAATTAGTATGAAGATAGTCAGGACAGTGGAGGATACATATCAAATTGCATTGAAAGTAGAAGAGAAGTTGGCCAGGAAGCAGAGTCAACAAAACAGAGGTCGAATCTCGAACAAGGGAAAAGTAGTTGCCCAAGAGAAAGCACAAAAGCCCAAAGATGAGGTGGATAAACCACATAGTCACCTTGAGAGAGGAGGAAGTTTCTGAGGAAGACAGGGTGGTGGTAGAAATTATTTTCCCAGAGGAAGAGGAAGAGGCAGAGGAGGAGAAGTGAGATGTTATGCATGTGGAAAAGTAGGACACATGTCTTGGGATTGTCCCAAGAGGAAGAAAGGAGGAAAAGCTCACATTTCAAAAGTGTAGAGGCAAGATGTTGAGGCAGAAGGTGCAGAGGATGGGAAATCCTTGATGATGAAGAAGGTTCTTTTGAAGAAAGAGCCAGAAACTAAGAAACTAGCATAGAGGAACAATTTGTTCAGGACAGCTTGCAAAACAAAGGGCAAGGTTTGCAAGGTGATAATTGAAAGTGGAAGCACTGACAACCTAGTATCCATGGAGATGGTGGAGAAGCTAGAGTTGGAGATGACTGCAGACCTAACATCGTATAAGGTCTCATGGTTGTAGAAAGGTCATCAGGTAACAGTCACTCAGCAATGCCTAGTTGAATTTAAAATAGGAGGATATAGAGATGAGTTTCTATGTGATGTGATTCCCATGGATGTCTGCCATGTTTTGTTGGGAAGACCGCAGAAGTATGATAGGAATGTTATTCATGATGGGAGGAAGAATACATACACCTTAGATAAGAATGGTAGAACACACATGTTGTTTCCAATTGAAGAAAAGAAGGTGAAGGATGAAGCTAGCACGAGCATACTTCTCATGAGTGGGAAGGAACTCCTGAATGAAGTAAAGAAGGAATGGGAGATGCAGTTTGTTGTAGTGAGGAAGCTGAGGGTTATCCTTACCAGTACTTCAATGGAATATTTACCTGAGGAAGTTCAGGAACTGTTAGAGAATTTTGCTAACATTGTAGTGGATGAGTTTCCAAACTCATTGCCACCTATCGGAAGTATCAGCCATCACATTGACTTGATACCAGGAGTGAGCCTGCCGAATAAAGAAGCGTACAGGTTGACACCTAAAGAGAATGAGGAGGTGAAGAGACAGGTTCAAGATCTATTAGACAAAGGGTTGGTTAGAGAAATCTTAAGTCCATGTGCAGTGCCGACTGAATTAAGTCCAAAGAAAGATGGAGAATGGAGAATGTGTATAGACTCGAGGGCCATAAACAAGATCACCATCAGATATGGATTTCCATTACCAATGATGGATGATTTGATGGATTGCCTGAGTGGAGCTAACTATTTTTCAAAAACAAATTTGAAAAGTGGATATCACCAGATAAGGATGAGGGAAGGTGATGAGTGGAAAATAACATTCAAAACAAATGAGGGGTTATATGAATGGTTTGTTATGTCATTTGGCTTAACGAACGCCCTGAGTACTTTTATGAGGTTGATGAATGAAGTGTTAAAATATTCCATTGGTAAGTTCGTGATTGTATATCTGGATGATATACTGGTGTTTAGCAAAACTAAGGAGGAGCATTTGAGACATTTGACATTAGTGATGAGGAGGTTGCAGCAAGAGAAGTTGTTGATAAATTTGAAAAAGTCCTCTTTCATGAAGGCAGAACTCATATATTTGGGTTTTGTGATTTCTTCAAATGAATTGAAGATGGATCCCGAAAAGGTGAAAGAAATCAGAGAATGGTCGTCACCGAGGAATATCTTTGAGGTAAGAAGCTTCCATGGATTAGCAAGTTTCTATCAGAAGTTCATCAGAAATTTTAGTGAGGTTAGCGCTCAAATGATGGATACAGTGAAGAAAAGACACAAGTATTTCAAATGGACAGAAGAGGATGAGAGGAGCTTCAACATATTGAAGGAGAAAATAATTGAACAATTGATTCTGGTTTTATCGAATTTCGGGAAGACATTTCAGGTGAGGTGTAATGCGAGTGGGGTTGCAATTGGAGCGGTCTTAAGTCAAGACAACAGACCTATTGCATATTTCAGTGAGAAACTGAATGAAGCTAAAAAGAAGCACTCCACATACGACAAAGAATTATATGCCATAATTCAAGCCTTGAAGAAATGGAGGCACTATCTCGTACCGAAGGAGTTTGTTTTTTATAGCGACAATCAAGATTTGCAATTCATAACTAGACATGAGAAGTTAAACTAGAGACACACCAAGTGGATAGAGTTTATGCAAAATTTCACTTTTCTCATTAAACATATTTCTGGAAATGCTAACGAGGTTGTTGATGCATTGAGCAGAAGGATTTTGATTCTGCAAGAATTTCAAGTCAAGACCTTGGGGTTGGACCACCTTAAGGAAATGTACCACAGTGATCCATATTTTGGAGAGGCATATGAAGCGTGTGTGAATCATGTGCTCATAGACAAAAGCCAGTGGGTCGAATATCTAATTCAGGATGGTTTGTTGTTCAAAGGGTGCCAATTGTGCATACCAAGATGCTCAATGAGGGAGAATTTGTTGAAGGAAAAGCATAGTGGAGGTCTAGCCAGACATTTCAGCCATGACAAACATTTTCCCAATTAAGTGGTTCATATTATTGGTCGGGTATGAGAGTAGAGGTGAAGATATTTGTGAACAATTGTAAGATTTGTCAGTATGCCAAGGGGAAGAAGCAGAACACTGGGTTTTATGTTAAGAACCAAATATCAATATAGCATAGAAAAACCTCAGAATAAGTACTCGACGCCTTGAAAAAGAGATAATTTCAGATAATAAGTCTCTTCGAGGGGGCAACCTTCGTTTACTCCACATAAATGTTCAAGTACAAGATGATTCCAAATGAAAATGTCTCCTTGGTATATATAGGAGACTAGGAGGTATAATTACAACTAATGGAATAAAGTCGACATAAATAAAATAACATTACTAATGTAATATGCCCC
>ML807967.1:79601-129222 GCA_009831015.1 Picea engelmannii
GATTGGGGCTTAGATAGATTTCCCCATTGGACCTAGTGGATATTAGTCTTGGAACCAAAAACTATGGAACAAGGGGATGTGAGGGTATGAATTATTTAACAAATGAAAAATAAGAGGGGAGAACACATGACCCTATGTGTATGTAGGAGGATTTTTAAAATATTATAAAAACATTGGAGAGCCTTCCCTCTTGGCCTATCGATAGACAACACATATGAGTATTTGTAAACATGAGTGGAGATAAGGAAATGATGTTGGAATGAATCCATGTTTATTACATTGACAGTGTGATTGATAATTTTGCTTGATGGATTGCTTGGGAGAGGGGCCTTAGGATGCATAATTGGTTGATTGGGATAATGGAAGAGAAGGAGACTCATGGATCTTGATCAATAATATCCTTAAAGAAACTCATTCAATATTGAATAGAATGTGCATTTTGGCCTTTCTTCTTGGTTTATTATTGGTTGTGTTGTCTTGCAAGATGGAGAATTGGTACATGCACTACTACAATACAAGGCTTTGGTGTCACATCGTTACGTTACAAAACCTTGTCAATGTTGCTTGAAAACAAGGTGTTTTTTAAGGATTCAAATATTATACTTATGTATATTATTCTAGGCAACTATTTTAGTTTGAAAAATCATACATTTTTTTTTTAGGAAAAGTACTCGTGAAAAACCCTCTGAATATTTTCCCATGTTCCATGGATGGTAAGTAGGGTAAAATGTCAACCTCGATTACGAGGCCTCACCCCAGGGGAATCAAGAGAGTCGAACCCATGACCAAAAACTAGCATGATAAACTCATGTCTGGCTCTATACCAATTGAACTAACCCTCGGAGCTAGTTTGAAAAATCATACATATAGATATGTAGGAGGATATTAAAAAAAACTTATAATTTACTATTAAAACTTGTAAATTTTGGCGAATATTATCAATTTAATCATATATATGTAAAAAATAGGCGAATGTTCAACCAAACTAGCAAATATTTTATCCAAAAAATGGCTAAAAAATAGCCAATTGGCGAAATTTTACCCCTAAAAAATACCCTGCTTGAAAAATATTTTCCCTAGAACATATCACATATGAGTCAATTTTTTGCATCATGTTTTCTATAGAATTTGTGTCATCGAGCGACACAAACACAAGGCAAAAAACCATCAATGTGAAAAAACAAAAAGTGAAAATATTGTCTCTGCATTTTATAAATAAAGTGAAAACTCAAATTCACTTTCATTTCATTTTATCTTGATCGTATGGGGAAGAGATTATTGGAGTTGGAAGGTTTGTAATGCATTCAGCAAGAGCAACCAAGGTGTTTAACTTATACTTATACTGAGAGGTGGGGGTGAATCAGTATAAGATATTTTTTACTTTAAATGAGCATTCATCAATCATTCATTAACTTTAAAATAGTAAATGTATGTAAACTCAAATCACAGTACACAAAGTTTAATTTAGAAACCCTTGTGGGAGAAAACCACAAAAACTTATCTTTATAAATGTCTATAAGTACCAACCTATTGTTACAAAGCTTGTAGGCACCAACCTACTAGAGACACCAATATTTTCAGTCGAGCACCAATTAAATAAGATATTGTGTAGGGACCAACCTACTAGAGACACCAATATCTTCAGTCGAGCACCAACTCAACAAGATATTATGTAGGAACCAACCTACTAGAGATGCCAATATCCTCAACTGACCACCAACTCAGTAATACATGTATAGGTACCAATCTAAGATCTCCATACACAAAGTACTTTTGACTTCACTCGCATGCTTCATACTTCATGCATTTCACAGCATCATCATACCCTTAACTTTCATGCTCCAACGAATTCCCTTGCTTCATATCCCAGACATAGCTTCAAACCCTAGTCAGATTTAGCCTTCATGCCCTAGTGAATCTCATAGCATCATTCCCATAATATAATTCCACATTGCAGCATCACGACCTCAAGAAAACACACTTTGTAGCATCATAGACCTTAGTCCTTCATAGCACACCCTTAAAACTCTAAGAAAACTCCTCTTGTGCACCTTTAGACCCCAAGAATACTCCCCATCTCCTCTTGTGCACCTCATATATATTTTATGCACTTGTACTTTCTTTTCTTGTTTGGATGATCTTCAAATGCGCACATCTATCATGTATTTATAGTGTTTCTGCTTTCACTTATGGGGATGGCTTGTAAAATTGGCTGGGGCGACCTATACTTTCTAGATGGGTTGACCTAATAGAATATTTCATATCTCCTCATTCCTATAGAGTTAGAGGGAGTGCCATATATTGTTGGAAAGGTCTTGAAATAAGTTTTTCAACCATATATCATATGCTCCCATTTGAGCTAGGTCTTCAAAGTAAAAAGGCTTTCAAAGATAGGGTATCCAAACTGAGCATCAAAAATCCAAAAATAATATTTCCAACAATCTCCATCTTGCAATATTTATCTTGGACATTTGAAGTCTCCCCATGTCTTTGACATCAGTGACAACAATATTTCCAACAATCTCTCCCTTTGTCATTGATGGAAACCCTTAATCAATTTTGTAATACTCCCCATGTCTACAACTCTCCTTTTGTTTGAAATTATTCCTCTATCTGCAACTTCTCCCCTTTTGACATCAATGGAAAAGGGATAATCCCCCCAAGCTTGTTCTTTTATTGACGAGATGAGAGGGATATCACTCCCAGCTTCTGTCTGAGATATTCAAATGTGTCTCTAGGAAGGGGTTTGGTAAAATATCTCCAACATATTCTTTGGTGGCAATATATTCCATCTTAACACTTTACTCGACTACATTTTCTCTTAGGAAGTGGTACTTGATGGGAATATTCTTCATCTTTGAGTGCACAACAGGATTCTTTGAAATTTTGATTGCACTTGTCTTGTCGCAAATGATTGAGAATGGTTGATCATATTCTACCTTGATATATTTTAGTGTCTACTTAATCCCAAGAACTTGTGTGCAACATGGTGTTGTTGCAATATATTTGGCTTCTGTTGTGGATAGAGAGATTGAAGTTTGCTTGTTGCTCAACCGTGATATTAGACAATTGCCTAGAAATAATGCTCCTCCAATGATACTTTTCTTGTCATCAATACTTCCTGCCCAATTTGCATACATATATGTTATTCGAGTAAAGTCCTTACTTCTTGAATACCACAAGCCAAAGTCCAATGTGCCCTTCAGATATCTGAATATTATTTTTATTGCTTGCACATGTGTCTCCTTTGGTGCAGATTGAAATCTTGCAACCAATCCTATTGCTTGCATGATTTTTGGCCTTGATGTTGTCACATATAGTAGGTTGTTAATCATTGACATGTACAATGTTTAATTTGTTTATGGAGATTCATCATCCGTTAAGCCCTAAATCATGGCACATTACCCCTTAATTTTGGCATATTACATTAGTATTGTTATTTTATTTATGTCGGCTTAGGTCTATTAGTTGTAATTGTACCTCCTAGTCTCCTATATATACCAAGGAGACTTTTTCATTTGGAATCATCTTGTATTTGTTAATTCATATGATGTATAACTAGGTTTCTCCCTCGAAGAGGCTTATTATCTGAATTTATCTCTTTTTCAAGGCGTTGAGTACTTATTATGAGGTTTTTATGATATTTGGTTCTTAACATTTGGTATCAAAGCTAGACAATCCTCGAGATTGGCTTCTTCAAAACAAGTCTTCTTGGAATTTTCGCTACAATTTTTTTTTTTCTGGAAGGTTTTAGGATCTGCAATCTCTATATTATAGAGGAGACATATAGAGCTAACTTGGTTCCAAATTTCAGATCTTGTTTCATTACATTTTTGGAGATAAATTATGTTCAAGTTAGGGTTTTTTACTAGTCCTAAAATTAGTCTGAAACGCGTATTCTTGGAATTTTCGCTCCCAAATTTTTTTGGCTTAGTTTTAGGTTCTGAAATTTTTACAGTACGAAGGTGGAATAGTGAAGTATCTTTTGTACAAATTTAATCCCTTGATTCCCTATACTCTGAAATTTATTCTCTGAGGAAATTAGGGTTTTGGCTAGTCCAAATTTCAGTCTAAAACAGGTGTTCTTGGGAAAATTGTTATATTTGAAGCTACAAAACTCCAAATCGAGTAAGACTTGTTCCATTGGTTAGGGTATGAACCAAATTTTTACTATTACAAATTGAAAGTTCTAAAGTGAATACATTGACATATGTCAGGCCGTACAAGTTTTTCTCTCCTAAAAGGAAAAAAAATCAACACATCTTGGGAAAGTTATCATAAAATTATTTTAGAGAATCCAATCTTGGTGTAACCTGTGGGGTTGGAAAGAATACACATCGGGATACCTCGGGCTGAAATTTTAGACTCTGAAGGGATGAAATTGAAGAGCTACAGCATAATAAATTTCGGCTAGCAGAACAGTCTCCAAATCAGAGTTTTAAAAGGTGTGTTTTTTTTTTTTGAAAATTTGCATATCTTTTGAATAGAAGATCTAATTGGGGTGATTCAAAAAGTGGAATAAAGTGGGATAAAAGGAGTATCACATAAATTTTGTATAATCTTATGCATTTTAGATACAGGCGTATTATGGCATCTCTAAACGTAGGAGTTGTCGTTACTTGTCAATGCTACAACCCGGGGACAGTGTGGTTCTTTCACGTACCTAGAGTATATTGGAATGACCCTTTCGAATGGTTGTGCATTAGAAAAAATTACTATGTATTTGAGCTCCCACGTACCTAGCGTATATTGGGAGACCCCCTAGAATCCTGAGACCAACCGAGTAAACCATTTGGTCATCTTGTTGCTATAGTACACCGAGAACGGCACTATGTACAGACGTAGTCCGACGTCTCTAAATGTAGGAGCTGTCGTTACTTGTCAGCGCTACAACTTGGGGACAGTGTGGTTCTTCCACGTACCTAGAGTATATCGGAAGACCCATCTTGAACGGTTTTGCATTAGACAACACTACTACGGATTTGAGCTCCCACATACATGGTGTATATTGGGAGACCCCCTAGAATCCTGAGAACAACCGAGTAAACCATTTGGTCATATTGTTGATATAGTACACCGAGAACAGCGCTCAGGAGATCACTCTCTAGTACCTGGGTAGTCGGATAGTATAGCTAAGGTCATAGGCAAGCCTCCTTAGTTAGTGCCCTGGGATATTGGTCCAAATACTATTGTTGGACCCCGCATGTATATGAGAGAGCTATAGCACCAGACACTCCCTTGTCTATGAGGACCTCTGCCTAATCCAATTAATAATTCCTACCTTACAATGATACTTGGCCAACATACCACCAAAAAAGGGAACTTCGACACCAAATAAGCCCTCATAAATGCCTACTTGGACTCCTCATCAAGGTGAAGAAATGTGTAAGGACATAGATGATTTACAAAAGAAGGCAATAACGAAAGATGAACTACAAGGATGATGGATTCAACTGAAGCTAAGATAGAAGCGATGATGGATACTAATATGGATGGATTAAAAGGGGAGATCATGGAAGGATTGAAAAAATTGTTAATAGAGAGGCCACCTGAAAGTGACAATGTATCCCATGAAATTTATGATGAGGACACAAGGAAGATGAATCAAGACTGGAGAAACTCCAGCTTTGGGTTGAAGACCAACCACTTTCCTACGATCGATATGAGGAAGTTTGATGGAAAGGATACAATCACATGGATACTCTAGATGGAGCAGTTATTTGATCTACATGATGTGCCACACACACAAAAGGTACGAATTGAGTCCTTATATTTAGAACCTAATCAATTTGTGTGGTATCGATGGCTTTGTTCTCGCAAATCACTTGTCACTTGGAAATTTTTCATGGAAGAAATGATAGCACACTATCAGGATACAAGGAGCAATACCTTCTTCAGCCAATTGATAAATCTCAAGCTAGAGGGTTTAGTTGCGGAGCACATTGAGAACTTCCAAAGATTGAATATAAAGGTAACAGATATTCCATATGAGCACCTGATTGATTTCTTCATAGGAACTTTAAAGGATAACATTCAACATGAGGTTTGCCTTTGGGAACCCAAATCATTGGAGAATGTGTTCAAGGTGGAGAGAAGTGTTGAAATTAAAAAATTGGCTATGGCTACTAGAAGGACCACCCCTAACATCTATCGAGAGAATAATGTTCCTTCTTCTAAGCCACCTCAAACTAAAAGGTTGACACCGCAAAAATTGGAGGAAAGAAAAGCAACAGGTTTATGCTTTAATTGTGACAACAAGTACAGTAAGGGACATAAGTGTGGTGAGAAGAAATTATTCTACATAGATGGTGAAGAGGAAGAAGAACAAGACCCATATCAAGATGAAGATGTAGAAGTGATTCCTTCTAAAGAGATGACTCCCACCATATCATGTCATGCATTGGTTGGAATTAGCACTCCTCAAATCCTCAAGATCGAAGGATATATCAAAAAGAAAAAGGTAATAGTGTTAATTGATTCTGGTAGTACTCATAATTTCATTCACTGTAAATTATCCAAAGCTCTCAAATGCTTTATATATCCAGCACCATAGTTTCAAGTAATGATTGCAAATGGAGGAACTATCAATTGCTCAAGAAAATGCCATAAGATCAATCTTACTATGGGGGAATATGTAATGAATATTCCAATGATTGTTATACCCATGGGTGGTGTTGATGTCATACTAGGGGTCCAATGGTTACAATCATTGGGAATGGTGGCTTTTAATTTTCAACTTTTCATGAAATTTTCATTGGAAGGAAAGGAATTTGAGTTAAGGGGTATCACAGGGAAACCCAGTAAGGTGGTAAGCTCTAATGGCATGAAAAAATTATTGAAAAAGATGCATCATGGTGTAATTTTACAACTATGCTCACTAGATGTTCAAACATATAATCCATATATTCCTCTAGATCTCCAAGGGATCATTGATAATCATTCCAAAGTATTTGAAGATATTCTCAGAGGTCTTCCACCCACTCGCAATCATGATCATGTTATTCACTTAATTCCTAGTAGTGTTCCTCCTAACATCGAGCCTTACAGATACCCTTATGCCCAGAAGAGTGAAATTGAGCATATGATTGAAGAAATGTTAGAGGATGGAATTATTAGACCTAGCCAAATTTCTTACTTTGCACTAGTGGTAATGGTACTCAAGAAAGAGGGATCATGGCCTATGTGTCCGGATTATAGAGATCTCAAGAAGATCACCATTAAAGATAAGTTTCTCATTCTCTTCATTGACGAATTGTTAGATGAACTACATGGAGCAATCTACTTCACAAATTTGGATCTTCATTCAGGGTACCATTATATTATAATTAAGGAAGAAGATATTCCAAAAATAAAACTCAAAACTCATGAAGGCCATTATGAATTTTTGGTCATGCATTTTGGCCTTACAAATGCACCTTCCACATTCCAAGGGTTAATGAATTCCATTTTCAAGCCCTTCCTTCGAAAATTTATGTTAGTATTTTTTGATGATATACTAATCTATAGAAAGTCTTGGGAAGATCATCTTCGACATGTTGACAGGGTGCTACAGCTACTAAAGGAGCAACAGTTATATGCCAAACGATCCAAATGTTTCTTTGGAGTGAAGGACGTAGATTATTTGGGTCATACTGTATCTCATGAAGGTGTCAAGGTAGACTCTAACAAGATTAAATCCATGATGGACTAATCGATTCCAAAAACATTGAAGAATCTTAGAGGATTTTTGGGTTTGACAAGTTACTACCGCAAGTTTGTTTGGAATTATGAAAGAATAACAACACCTTTAACTACATTAACTAAGAAGAATGAATTTTCATGGACTCCAGAGGCAACTCAAGCTTTTCAACAACTTAAAGGGGCAATGTACAAAGCTCATGTCTTGACCACACCAGATTTCACAAAAACCTTTATTATGGAATGTGATGCCTCATGAAATGGAATTGGTGTTGTTCTAATGCAAGAAGGAAGGCCCCTTTCTTTTGAAAGTCGACCACTCAAGGGAAAGGACTTACAAAAACCCATTTATGAGAAGTAAATGATGGAAATACTACATACAATGAAGAAATGGTGTGCCCTTACCTAATAGGTAGGAACTTCAAGGTCAAAACAGATCATGACAGTCTTAAATACTTCTTGGAACAAATTCTATCTTCAAAAGAGCAACAAAAATGGGTGACCAAGATGTTGGGTTATGACTTTGAAATCATCTAAAGAAAAGGGAAGCAAAATGTTGTGGCAGATTCACTCTCAAGAAAAGATGAATATGTTGAGGCATTTCTCTGTGTTGTCTCTATCATCCACCCTAATTGGATAATAGAAGCAAGAGATGAATGGAAGAATGACGAAGAAGTGTGGACTCTCATTCAAAGGTTGCTGCAGGATTCTAGTGCATCTATAAAATTTACATGGAAAAATGATTCACTATGGTAGAAAGATCATTTATATTTATGTAAGAACTCCCAACTCAAACAAAATATATTTTTGGAATTGCACACTTCTCTGGTAGGAACGCACTTAGGATTTTTGAAAACCTATCACAGGGTCCAGAGGGAATTTTTTTGGGATGGCCTTAAAATTGATGTTCAAAGGTTTGTGGTAGAATGTTTGGTTTGCCAGTAAAATAAGGTGGAAAAAATTAAGACCTTGGGTCTTTTACAACCATTAGCCATCCAAGTCAGCACTGGGAGGAGGTTTCCATGGATTTCATCACAGGGTTACTGAATTCTGAAGGAAAGAGTGTCATCATGGTGATTGTTGATAGACTTACCAAGTGTGCACACTTTTTTTCACTCTCTCATCCTTTCAAAGCCAGTATAGTGGCTACTGCATTCATGGAGACAGTTCGAAAGCTACATGGAAGCCCAAAGATTATTGTAAGTGACAGAGATCCCATCTTCACTGGAAATTTTTGGACAGAATTATTTTCTTGTTTGGGTACTCAATTGGCTCATAGCTCATCTTATCATCCTCAATCTGATGGAAAAACTGAGATATTGAACAAATGTCTGGAAGGATACCTTCGTTGCTTTGTCTCTGATAAAAAAATACAATGATTCAGGTGGTTACCCTTGGTAGAATGGTGGTATAACACTTCCTTTCATACTACAACAAAAATGACACCATTTATGGCGCTTTATGGATATCACCCACCATCCATCACTTCTTCTCTAAGAGAAAAATACAAGTTTCAAGTAGTGGAAGATCACATCAAGCATCAACAACAATTTCTCCAACTCTTAAAGGACAACCTGACCATGGCACAGAATCACATGAAACAACAATAAGATCAACATTGTAGTGAAAGAAGTTTTAAAGTAGGGGATGGGTATTTTTAAGACTACAACCATACAAACAGATGTCCCTCAAGAAAGATAAAAAGGATAATAAATTATCACCAAAGTACTATGTCCCTTATAAGGTGTCACAAAAGATTGGTACTATGGCATACAAATTGAAGCTACCTACATCTTCGTGAGTACACCCAGTTTTCCATGTTTCATGATTAAAGAAGGTTATAGGTGACAAGATCCCAGTTCAAACTATATTTCCAAAACTTGACGAGGAAATAAAAATCATATTGGATCCTGAAGATATCACTGACACAAAAATTTTCCAGCTGAGGAATAGATCAATTTCAGAGTATCTCATTAAGTGGAAGAAACTACCCGTTGAATATTCCACGTGGGAAGATGAGTCTTGTATACAAAAGCATCCAGAACTACTCAAGCGTTGATAACAACACTTGTCTGAAGGGGAGGGGCATGTTAAGCCCTAAATCATGGCACATTACCCCTTAATGGGGGAATATTACATTAGTATCGTTATTTTATTTATGTCAACTTGGGTCCATTAGTTTTAATTGCACCTCCTAGTCTCTTATATATACCAAGGAGACCTTTTCATTTGGAATCATCTTGTATTTTTGAATCCATATGATGTATAAAGAGGTTGCCCCTCGAAGAGGCTTATTATCTGAATTTCTCTCTTTGTCAAGGTGTTGAGTACTTATTATGAGGTTTTTATGCTATTTTGATATTTGGTTCTTAACATCATATTTGTTCAACTTACATCATGTGATCATGGGTGTACTAGCAGGTGCACAATCTTCCATTATGCATTTCTTCAATAGGTCCATGATATATTCGGTCTAAGAAATGAATATGCCTTTGTTGGATTTAGAAATCTGCAACCCTAAAAAGAATAACAATTCTCCAAGCATGGACATCTCAAATTCTTTTTGCATTTCTTCTGCAAACTTTTGGCCCATTCTATCATCATTACTTCCAAATATGATATCATCCACATAAACCACAATGATTAATAAATTTTCATTGTTTGTTTTGATGTAAATATTGTTGTCTGCAACTCCTCTATTGAAACCTTGTTGTTGTAGGTATTTGTCAAGTCTTGAACACTAAGCTCTGGGAGCTTGCTTTATTCCATAGAACACTTTCTTAAGTATGCATACATGATCTTTGTTTTCTGACAATTTACATCCTTCTGGTTGTTCAATATATACTTCTTCTAAATTTCCATTTAGAAAGGTTGAATTGACATCCATTTGATAGACTTTGAAGTTCTTGAAACGTGCAAATGTCAAAAACATTCTGATTGCTTCTAATCTTGCAATTGGAGAAAAGTTTTCTTCAAAGTCAATACCCTCAATTTGAGCATACCCTTTACAAACCAATCTTGTTTTATTTCTTACTACTTGTCCATCTTCATAAAATTTATTTCGGAGGACCCATTTGGTGCCAATCACATTCTTGTCTTTTGTTCTGGGCACAAGCTCTCTTGTCTCATTCTTCTCAATCTGATTTAGTTATTTTATCATAACATTAACCCTATGTTTTTCTTCACTATCTTGTGCAAATTTCTTGGGCTCTATTTTAGATAGAAAAGAAAAGTCAAATATTCTTCTAGTCTGAACTCTTGTATCTATATCACCAAGAATATGATTTTCTAGATGATGCTTTTGAACAAATCTAGATTGTGTCTATGGATCTTGGCGTTCTATTTCTTCTTGTTCTTTCTTTTCTTCTTCCTCCTCTTCTTCCTTTTCTCATTCTCTGTAGATTGTCTCCTATAGATCTTCATTTATTTGTGACTTTTCCTTTTGAGGTATTGTTTCATCCACTCTTACATCAATACTATCTACAACATTGTGCAATGTTTTGTTATAGAATTTGTATGCCTTGCTTCCAAATTCATAACCAAGAAAGATACCTTCATCTATTCTAGAATCAAACTTGTCTAAATTATTTTCATTTCTATTTATATAAATAACACTTGCTCCAAAATACTTTGAAGTATTAAACTGTAGCTAGTCTACCTTTCCATAATGCATAAGGTGTATTGTTTTTGTTCACTCTAATTTGCACTCTATTCAAAATGTAGATTTTTGTGTCGATTTCTTCTCTCTAAAAGGTGTCTAGTAGTTTTGCTTCATTCAACATTGTTCTAGCCATTTCTTGTACAGCTCTGTTTTTCCTTTCTACAACTCCATTTGGTTGTGGAGTCCTTGCTGTCGAAAAATGTCTCGTGATTCCATGATTCTCACAGAATTCATCGAATAAGAGGTAAACTCACCTCCTCTGTTTGATCTTAAGCTCTTGATTTTTGAATCAATGTCATTTTCAACTAGGGCTTTCAAAGCTTTAAATTTCTTTTGATCTTAAGCTCTTGATTTTTGAATCAATGTCATTTTCAACTAGGGCTTTCAAAGCTTTAAATTTTTCAAATGCTTTAGATTTTTTTTGTTTAAACATGTAACCCATGTCATTCTTATGTAATTATCAATAAGCAGCATAAAATAATTCTCACATTTTAAAGTATGTGCTCTTGTCGGCCCACAAAGGTCTATGTGTACAAGTTCCAATGGCTTTGATGTTGAGTACTCCTTTGTTTTGAAACTAACTCTCATCTGCTTCTCGTGCTGACATAGCTTGCAAATAGTGTCGGTAGGTTTTGAGATCCTTGGCATATCTCTTATTGCTTGTGTCTTGCTAAGTTTTACTAGATTCTCAAATTTTATATGACCCATCCTTCTATGCCATAACCAGCTTCTGCTTATTTGTCCCATACAACATTTTTCTCCTTTGACTTCATCAAGAACGTATACATTGCTCAGGGTTCTATTTGCATTTGCCACTAATATTCTTGAACCTATTTTCCTTATCTCGCATCCTTCATAATGAAATGTGAGGTTGTAACCTTGATCACATATTTGAATGACACTTATAAGACTATGTTTTAACCCTTCAACATACAAGACATTATGTGTTTTAGTCTTTCCATTATCAAGACTAACGATATATTTTCCAACTATTCTTGCAGAAGCATTATCCCCAAAGGTAACATTGCCTCATTTTTATTCCTTTAGGGTGATAAATGTGTTCTAATCCCCTATCATGTGTTTTAAACATCCATTATCAATGTACCATTGGCTTCCTTTGTCTTGAACATGCATTGCAAGTCCACATTCTTCTTTATTTGGTTCTTCTTACTTCCTTTTCCACACCTTTGTGTATTCTTCTCTATGCTTGGTAAGAACATATTCTTCCATGTTTTGTTTAGGAGACTTCATTATGTTGCTTCTACAGTCTCGTGCAATGTGCCAATAGTTATTGCACTTAAAACACTTAGTATTGTAATCAAGTATGGGAGCAAATGAATGTAGTTTCTATCAACAAACCCATGAAAACATCTGGTTTTGTTGCTCACATAATCATTCTTTGAGGTCTTATAAGAACCTTTATTTCTATCTTTCATGTGATCACTTCTTGCATAAGCTCTACAATATAGTGCTTTATGACCAAAATTGTTGCAAGAAAAACAGTAGCCAAGAAAGAGATTTTGGTACCGGGTTGTGAAAGGCCTTCTCGGTGGAACATATCTTCTGAACTCATTCTTGTTGTACTTGTGAGAAGAAATGGGTTTCTGCTAGTCATCATTTCATTTCCTGCTACTGCTTTCATTATTGATGGGGCCTTTGAGAATATTAGCATAACTTTTAGGCTTTTCTTCATTTTCCTTTTCTGATGGTTTTATGACCATAGTGCTTGCATCTCCCTCAAGGGTTTGTTGTTTTTCGTCGTAGTTAAGACCTAGTCTTGATGAAAGGTGACATTTGGTAACTGAGAATATTATCTAAGATTTCAATACTCTTTCCAAACTTCAAGTTTTTTATCAACTAATTAGTTGTTTTCTCTAGTTCATTTCTTAAGGAAATAGTTTTAGCCTCTAGTTTCCTGCAATTTTCTTAGTTTTCTTTTAGTTGAATTCTCACCACTTCTTCTATCATTTTTGTCTCTTCTAGTTGAGTCTTCAGGATGATAATTGTTTTTTTTGTTTCATCAAGATTATGATCCTTCTTTTCATATTTCTACAATTGTTCTTTCTTCTTTTTTTCTTTCCCCTAAGCCTGTATATTTCTTCTAAGGCACTAACGAGTTATGCTTCAAGATTCACTTCCCCATCAATATATTTTTCTTCTAAATCTGAATTTTCTTTCTGATTGTCTTTATTTTTTGTAATAGTAGACTTTGTATCCATGACCATGAAGAGGAATTCTTCTTGACTAGCCATGTGTTTTCCCGAGATTTTCCTTCCAACAGTTAGATTTTTTCTAGAGTAACCTTCTCTAATACCAATTGTTGAACTTATGCTTATACTGAGAGGAGGGGTGAATCAATATAAGATACTTTTTACTTTAAATGAGAATTCATCAATCATTCATTAACTTTAAAACAGTAAATGTATGTAAATTCAAATAACGATACACAGAGTTTAATTTGGAAACCCTTATTTGAGAAAACCATAAAAACTTATCTTTATAAATGTATATAGGAACCAACCTACTATTACAAATCTTGTAGACACCAATATACTAGAGACACCAATATATTGAGTCGAGCACCAACTCATGAAGATATTGTGTAGGCACCAACCTACTAGAGACACCAATCTCTTCAGTCAAGCACCAACTCTGCAAGATATTGTGTAGGCGTCAACTTACTGGAGACATCAATTTCTTCAGTTGAGCACCAACTCAATAAGACCTATACAGGGACCAATCTAAGATCTGCATACATAGAGTACTTTTGACTTCACCTGCATGCTTCATGCTTCAACATTTCACAACATCATCATACCCTTAACTTTCATGTTGCAGCGCCTCTCCTTGCTTCATACCCCAAACATAGGGTCAAACCCTGGTCAATTTTAGCCTTCATTCCCTAGAAAACCTCATCGCATAATTCTCAGAGTATAATTCCATAATGTAGCATCACAACCTCAAAACAACACACTTTGCAACATCATATACCTTATTTCTTCATAGCGCACATTTAAAACTCCAAGAAAACTCCTTTTGCACACCTTTAGACCCCAAGAATACAACTTAGCTCCTCTTGCACACCTCATATATCTTTTGTGCACTTGTAATTGTTCTTCTTGCTTATATGATATTCAAATGTGCACATATATCCTATATTTATAGTGTTTCTACATTCACTTATGGGGCCGACTTGTAAAACTCGTTGGGTCGACCTGTACTTTTTTGTTGGATTGATTTGACAAAATCTTTCATATCTCCTCATTTCTATGGAGTTAGAGAGAGTGTCATATACCACTAGAAAGGTCTCTGAATAATCTTTTCAACCATATATCATATACTCCCATTTGAGCTAGGTATTTAGATTAAAAAGTCCTTCAAAGATAGGGTATCCAAATTGAGCATCAAAAATCCAAAAACAATATTTCCAACAATATTCATCTTGCAATCTTTATCTTGGACATCTGTAGTCTCCCCATGTCTTTGACATCAATAACAACAATATTTACAACAAGGGAGATTTCATTACCATTCACTGAATCTGTTGGACTCCCATCGTAAACAGTAAATTGTTTATAATTCACCCTCGTTGTTTTTAAATTTGCAAATTCTGGTAGAAATTTAGAATTTGAAATGTGAGTAGATGGGATTTAGGACTAATGTGAGGGTTTATATTTGGGATCAAGGATTTAGGATGGATTTTATCGTAAGATTTAAAAATTAAAATCACAAATTATAAAAGAAAAGAAAACAAGGGTTTAAAGGTTACATTCCTCTTCCATTCCTCTACTTACTCTCCCTCTCCTTTTCTTCTTCCTATCCTATATATTCCATTATTATTCTCCCTCTGCATCTCATTCCTCTTACTCTACTATATCATTCCTTTTCTTCTTCCACTCCATATACGTACTTCCCTTACCACCCCTTCCCTTATTCATCCTCTCCCCAAACGACCTCCTCCCTCCCTTATTCCTCTTCACATCCTTCCTCCCTTATCTCTCTTCTCTTCATTCCCCTACTCTTCTTCATATTCTTCTCCCTCTTACTATTCCTCTTCTTCCTTCTCATATTTCTCTTCTTCCTCTTACTCTTCCTCCTTTTCCTTCTACTCTGTATCTTCTTCCTCTCCCTCTCCTCCTTTCTCTTTCCCTTTCCTTTTCTTCCACCCTCCTCTTCCTCTCTTATTTCCTCCTTTTCTCCCTCTCCCTCTCCTTCTTTCTTTCCCTTATTCATTTTCCTATTTCTTCTATGCTTTCTCTTCTCTTCCTCTTACAAGATTATTTATCCCAAAGAGAAGACCTAAACAACTAAACTAAACCTCAACCCTAAAATCCTAAAGCCCTAACCTTAGGCACTAAGGTGCCAAAATTAATAAAGGTCCCAAGAAGTCAAGTTGGTACATCAACTTCTCGAGGCCATAACGTTTGCATACAAACTCCATTTGGGATGTTATTTAGATTCTCGAAAAGATCTCAATGACTTTTATAGAATGATATGGATTCAACCAAGGGAAGCCTGTTAGAAAAACAGGATCGTAGAGAAATTAAATAAGACAAATGCGGAAATAAAACACAGAAGATTCACCATACAATAGAGACATAGATATATGTGGTTCACCTAGTGTGGGCTACGTCCACCAGAGAAATTGTCAGGTCCTTCATTTTTATTATCCAACAAACTGAAGGGATACAACCTATAGCACACTCGTTGTAACTTCATCTTCTTTCTTTCACAGTCTCCTCTCTCAGAATACAATATCTGTGATAATACACAACCGCAATACAATTCCCTCATAAGAGAGGGTTGCCTTCTAGGAAAAAAAACCCTAAAAATAACTTCTACCGTCAGATCTGTGACCTTATAATAAACGGTCCAGATTGACTACGAAATTACAATATTTTACAAGGCAATTTTTCCCAATATTTCGCTTCGGGGGCGCTGCCCCCGAATCCCCTACTAGGGGGGGCTACAAAAATTGTCGCCAACCCCCTAGACCCCCCTCACGATAGTTGTGGGGGGAAAATCCCCCCCACACCCCCCCGATAGGGAATGGGGCCCAAGCACAGTTGAAACAAACCTTTGAATCAGGAAGATAACCAGGCTCCACAATCAACAAATCCAAAGGCTTGCGTTTTGACCTTTCAAAAACCCCAAAAAATGTTGTTTTTGCTCGAATAATGTGTCGAAAGTTCAAGTCCCAAAAAATTCCACTGACATGTGGTACTTGAAAATTGTGGTAAATATGACAATGTTCAATACCATGTTTGAAATGGTGGCAAGCCCAAATTCCACCTAGATCATTAACCCATTTAACCCCTTTTTTCATTGTATCGTGCTCCCCTCCTACTATATACACATCCAAGTAATACATTAGCATGAGAGTATGGTGTGATGATGTCGATCATGGTGTGGTATCCAATTTCTATCAATTATAACAACTACAATCCCCTGATTCATAAGTATCATGCTAGTTGCATAGAAATTCCCCTCGTTTCATCATTCATGACCAAAGCACCTTTACATATGTTGTTGTTATGCATGTATTTTCAATTCTCGTGCCAACTTATGCATATATTTTATTTTATGTACTTAACTATTGGAATTATTGTCATTGATGTCAAAGGATGTCAAATTATGGCATTACAATACATACAGTGTTTCCAAGATGTGTGTGTGTGTGTGTGTGTGTGTGTGTGTGTGTTTACAAGTATAATAAAAAGGGAATGCATGTGAAAAAATAAAAAGTGAAATGGTGGTTTCAAACCCATGGGTTTCGCTATTTTCCCACGGTATTTGGAAAAGTAAAATAAAAAGGGAAATTAATTATTTAATTAATAGATGCAACCCTTCATGAAGGGTTTTGAAAAAGTACAAAAAGAGAAAATATTGAGAAAAAGTGTGTGAGAGAGAAATGGATAAGCAAAAATTGAATATCATTCCAAAAGGGAAGAGTTAAGAAATCAGTTGTAGGTCAGCTTGGCATTTTCACGATAACTTATGTTCTGAGACGTTTCAGACCTTGAATTTTGAAAAGATGGAGGAAAGATCTCGATGCACATGTGGTAAAAATTTCAGATCTTGGTTCGCTAAAATTTCAAAGATATTCCTTGTGGAAGTTAGGGTTCATGAATGCTCTTGAAATCAGTTTCAAATAGGTCAGCTTGGCACTTTCTCTATAACTTATTTTTTGGGATGTTTCAGACCTTGAAATTTTGCAGAAATGAAGAAGAGATTTCTCGATACATGTAATAAAAATTTCAAATTTTGGTTCGTTGTACTTTCGAAGGTATGCCCTGTGAAAGTTAGAGTTTATGAATGGTATTGAGATCAATTTCAAACGAGTTAGTTTGTCATTTTCACTATAAATTTTTTTATGAGACTCTTCACACTGTGAATTTTTTATGAAACGGAGGAGACATACAAATGTACCTTAGGTAAAAATTTCAAATGTTGGTTCATTGTACTTTCTGAGATATGATATGTGGAAGTTAAGGTTTATGAATGGTCCTAAGATCAATTTCAAACAGGTCAGTTTGGCATTTTCACTGTAACTTCTTTTATGGGACTCTTCAAACAATGAAATTTGTATGGAATAGAGGAGACATATAGATGTACCTCAGGTAAAAAATTTAGACATTGTTTCATTGTACTTTCTTAAATATTCTATGTGGACATTAGAGTCTTTGAATGGTCCTAAGATCAATTTCAAACAGGTTAGTTTGGCATTTTCACTATAACTTCTTTTTTGAGACTCTTCAAACTATGAAATTTGTATACAACAGATGAGACATGGCATGTTATACAATTTCATTCTTGGGAAGAGGCCCAAAACAACAAGCTTTGGGAAAGTTACCATTTTGAAATTCAAATTTTGGTCAGACCTAGTAAAGGAAAAAGTAGTAAGCGGACCTTGTGAAGATGGAAGCAGTGAGTAGTACTGGCGAAGGCAGAAGCAACAAGCAGACTTGGTGAAGGAAAAAGTAGCAAGAAGACTCGATGAAGGTTGGTGTAGCTCACAAAGAGATTGGTGTCTCTTGCTAAGTTACTGCTTAGAGGTGGGGATTGGTGTCTCCAATAAATTGTTGTCTACGAAGATCTGTAAGAGTGGGTTGGTGCCACTCAAACAAAAAAATTGATGTCTCTTGCTAAGTTGGTGCTTAATGGTGGGAAATGGTTTCTATGAAGATTTGTAAGAGTTTGATGGTGCCTACTAGGATTTGTATCAGTGGATATTGGTGTCTCCAATAGGTTGGTGCCTACAAATATTTGTAATGGTAGGTTGGTGCCTACAAAGAATTAAAAAGAGAAGTTTTGTGGTTTTCTCTCAAAAGGGTTTCCATGTAAATCTTGTGTTCCATGTTCTATAGTTAATGGATCACATATGTGATTATTTTCTTATGGTTGATGAATGTTTCAAAAATTAAAGAATTGTCTTATACTAATTCAACCACCCCTCTCGGTATAAGTTTGTGTTCAACAATTGGTATGAGAGCAGGCAAAGAGAATATGTTGATGCACTCTCCAAGAAGATGCATGAGATGCATGTTACAGCCATTAGCACGTACAACTCATATTTAAAAAGAGGAATTTTGGAAGTTGTATCAACAAACCATCATTATCTGCAAGTTAAAGAGGGTGTACAACAGGGTAATCTACAACTAAAATTCAAAGATTACAAGTTGGAAGAGAATGAATCCTCTTGTATCGGAACAAAGTTTTTGTTCATAATTCTCATGGGTTGAGAAATTTAATTCTAAAAGAGATGCACAATGTGCTATATGTTGGACATCCAGGGTACTAGAAAACTATTGTAGCAGTAAGAGGCCAATATTTTTGGCCTAGAATGAAGAAAGATGACATTGACTATATCGCTAGATACCTACAATGTCAAAAAGTGAAGGTTAAGCACAAACATCCAGATAAAGTGATACAACCATTATCTATTCCTTAATGGAAATGGGAGATGGTTACTATTGATTTTATTACCAAGTTTCCCAGGACAATAAGGCAGCATGATTTTGTCATGGTAGTGATGGGCAAGTTGAAAAAAACTGCACATTTTATTCCAATGAAGCTAACTCATAAGGCAACCAACATTGTTGACATCTATATGAATAAAATTTCCAGACTACATGGTGTGCCTAAGGCAATAGTGTCTAACAAAGATCCCAAGTTAGCTTCTAATTTTTGGAAATGATTGTTTAAAAGATTTGGGACAAAATTGAATTTTAGCACACAACATATCATCCAGAGTCAAATGGGTAAACATAGAGGGTCAACCAAGTGATTGAATATATGTTGAGAATGTATTTAATGGCCAACCTTTCCAGGTGGAAAGACTATCTTCATTTGGTTGAATTTACTTATAATAATGGGTATCAAGTATCATTGAAAATGAGCCCATTTAAAGCCCTATATGGTAGGAAATGCAATACACTGGTGAGTTGGGAAATCCCAACATATAGAGTTAATGTTAGGATAAAGTTTCTCAAAGAAATAGAAGAGCATATGCAAAAGATAAAATAGAATTTAAAGGCTACACATGACAGACAAAAGAGATATGCAAGCAATGACAGAATGCACAGAGAATGCAGAGTGGACGAAAATGTGCTTTTGAAAGTAAAGGCTAAAAAGAGTTCACTAAATTGGGGAGCTACTCAAAATTGGCAACTAGATATTATAAGCCATTTGAGATTCCCGAGATAATTGACCTGGTTTCATACATTCTTGCACCGCTTACATCCATGCCCATTCATAATGTGTTTCATGTGTCTTTGTTTAAAAAGTATGTGTCTGATCCTAAGCACATGATTGATTGGACTGTGATCCAGGTGGAGCATGAGGGCAACTTCCAAGTCCAATCGATGTGCATATAGGACAGGAAAATCAAGGTGCTCAAGAACCAAGCCATAGACCTATTAAAGATCCAATGGACTTGCTACGATCTTGAAGATGTCAAGTGGCAGCATGAGGAGGCCATGCAAGATAAGTACATGCAACTTTTTGCAAATTTTGAGGAAAGATGGATGTATAATTGTATATAAATGCACTAAAGATAGTGCATAAATAGGAGGGACGAAATGCAATACCTCCAATTTGATCCATGGGTTGTAATATGTTATGTAAATATGGTTTATAGGTTGGTAAGCCAGTGTGATTTTGGGTTGGAGTGCCTTAATGTTTTGGACCAAAGAGCCTAGAAATGTAATTGTGCATAAACTCTCATTAATAAAATGCATCACAACTGCAAACCAAGTCAGACACGGAGTATGGGGGGCTAGGACTCCACGAGACAGAAAGGTGAAGGGGCTAAGGGGCTTAGGAAGGGGGCTAAGGTAATAATATAACAAAATATTTGCAAGACCTAGTTGGATTAGTTAGCCTTTACCCTCATGGAGTCATATCCCCAGCTCGGGGGTGACCCTACTGCTAAAGAAACAAAGTCTATGGTTGGGTGGAACGTTGATCCAGATTTTATGAGAAGAACGAAATGACTACAGATTATTAACAAAGGATTAACACAAAATAACAGAGATACAGTAAAATTGGTTTTCAATTCAATAAGGAAATAAGTTGACACTGTAAAATGCAGCGGAAAACAAGCTTGCTAGAATGGTGGCGGCTTATCTCTAAGAAGAGAAGTGACGGTTGCGCTCATTCGGAAGAAGATGGTTACAATGAGGCTCTGAAGAACTTTTTACAATAAACAGGAATGTCAAAAACCCTAGACATACAAAAACCTAACCCTAGGAGATGAAGCGCCAAAAGTCATGTGGTCCCCGTTTAGGTAAGTCAGTACATCAATTTCCCGGGGTCGTAACTTTTGCCTACGATCTCCGTTTGGGGCACACGATAGCTCGTTGGAAAGGTATCGTCGAGGAGATTCATTTTGGGGGCTCAATTAGAGCCTTCAGCTATCATTGAGAAGATTTATCTCAAAAAACCTTCATTTAGGCCCTCAAAATGGCCTCGGAAGTTAAAAACTGCTAAAAATAGTAAATTACCAAAATTGCCAGAAAATTGTTTTGAGCCAGTTGGGAAAGGTGGGTGGCCATAGATATCCACCTAGATCAATCCTCCCTCATAATCAATCAATGGTCTCCATTGTGTTGATTTCCCCCATTAGATGAGGAAATTTCTATTGAATTTGGCCCTGTGTGAGCCACTTGCCTTGGTGCAGGAGCTGCCCTACTTTGACGACTCGATAAAGATGGATCATTTGTTGTTGAGTGCCCTTGATATGTGTGTACACAATATGATCATCAGATTTCTATTGTATGCAGTCAGGGTTGAGCTCTGTTGATGTCAGTTGTTCTTCTACTTCTGACATGTCCAATAATGGTGGGAAATAAGGGCGAAGGAGATCCACGTTGAACACTGGGTGCAGGCCAAGGAAAGGAGGAATGTTGAGCTCAAAAGAATTATCCCCCATGGCCTTGGTGATGGTGTATGGGCCATAACGGAGTGGGCGAAGCTTCTGATGGGGTTTTGTAAGGCGTTCTTTCTGCAAGTGCAACCAAACTTTGTCTCCCACCTGAAACTTATGTGGCACCCGATGTTGATCATGGCATTGCTTGTACTTGTCATTAGACTTTTGTAGGATATCTTGAACCTGTGGCCGATGTGTTGGATCCGCTCAATGAATCGGGTGGCTTTATCAGCTTCAGTTGGAGAAGGATATGAGTCGGTCGAGGTGATCGCACGGAGAACTGCAACATCTATGAGACCCAATGGTTGGAATCCCAACCCCACCTGAAAGGGGTTGTGGTCGGTTGAGCTATGCAGGGATCGGTTGTAGCTATATGTTGGACATAGGGAAGGCTCTCATCCCATGTGCGAGGGTGCTTGGAATTATACATGCGAAGGATATGCACGATCATTCGATTTACGACCTCGGCTTGGCCATCTGTCTAGGGGTGGAAGGTCGTGGATTTGGTGCACTTGGTGTCCAGCAGTGACCAGAGGTTCGACCAGAATGTGTTGAGAAATCGATTGTCTTGATCTGAGACAATGGTTTGTGGGATTCCAAAATGTACCCAGACTCGTTCAAAGAAGAACTTAGCAGTGGCCTCTGTTGTGATGCTCTTCTTGCAGGCAACCAGAATCACCTCTTAGAAAAGCGATCAACAACCACAAAACACAATCATTTCTCCGCTTTATGGATGGGAGGCCCAAAATGTAGTCCATTGAGATGGATTCCCATGTCCTATCGAGAGTAGGAAGAGGGGTGTGTATGCCATGTTTCTTAATGGTCGGTTTGTCAATAGTGAAAGCAGTGCAAGACCTGATATACTTGTTGACCTCATGTCGAAGTTTCAACCAGTAGAAATGTTTTTGTAGCATCGCCACTGTCTTTTTGAAGCCGAAGTGTCCTGCCACCTGACTGTAGTGGGATTCCCAGATCATCTTCGCTTGCTCGCTTGATGGAACACAGATATGGCCCAAATGACACAACAACCCATCCTGAAGATGGAAATTATCGACAACTACGTTTGCACCCAACATTTGGTAGGTGGTGGTGAAGTCTGGGTCTGTCTCGTAGAGTTGGGGCCATCCAGAGGTCTCATAGCTGCAAGAGTCTAGAACTGTGGTGAGTGTCGCGACTGGCAGTCTGTTGAGGCAATCAGCAACGCGGTTGGTGCTTCTTGTTTTATACTTGATGTTGAGGTGGAATTGCTACAAGTATGTGGACCACTTTTGATGGAGGTCATTCTGCAATTTTCCTTATGTCTGCATGAACTGTAGTGGCTTATGATCAGTGTGGATGACTCTCTCCTTCCCAAGAATACAATGTCTCCACTGACGACAAGCTTGCACAATGGAGTACATTTTTTTGTCATAAGTAGGTTACTTACGGACAACATATGATAGTGTCTCACTATGATAGGCCATGGGATGATCGTGTTGAGTGAGAATGGCACCCACAACATAGTCTGAAGCATTTGTCTCGATATCAAAGGGTTGTTACAGGTATCGTAGTGAATGTATTGGGGCTGAGCATAAGCGTTGCTTCAAGTCATCGAATGCTTGTTGTTGGGACCGACCCCACGCAAATTTCACCTTACCACCACCCCTAGTTATTTGAATGAGGGCCCATGCAATATGGGAGAATCCCAACACGAACCTGTGGTAGAAATTGGCAAGGCCCAAGAAGCTCTGAAGCTCAGTGAGTGTGGTTGGGGATGGCCAGTCACAGATGAATTGGATCTTGGCTGGATCCACATGTACGCCATGCTGATTAACAATGTAGCCTAGGTAATGGACCATGTCCATGTCGAATGAGCATTTTTCCAAGTTGGTGTATAGCTTGTGTTGCTGCAAGGTGTGCAGAACCTGTTGAATATGTTGCAGGTGTTCGGCCCAAGTCTTGTTGTAAATGAGAATGTCATCCAGATACACCACTACAAAATTATTGGTGAAGGGTCACAGGATATCGTCCATCATCCTCATGAAAGTGGTTGCGGCATTTGTCAAACCAAAGGGCATGACCAACCATTCAAAAAGGCCTTCCTTTGACTTGAAGGTGGTCTTCCATACATCTGTTTGTTCTATCGAGACCTGGTGGTAGCCAGACTTTAGATCAATCTTACTGAATTATTTATCCCCCGTGAGTTGATCAAGGAGGTCATCGATTCGGGGAATTGGGTATCGGTTTCTGGCTGTGATTTTATTCAGAGCCTGGTAATCAATGCAAAGTTGTCAGGTTCCATCTTTCTTTTGTACCAGCATGAATGGGCTCCCGCAAGGTGATGCGTTGGGATAGATGTTCCCCTTGTGGAACAGTTCTTGGATCTGTCACTTGATATCCTCATTCTCTAACAGAAAGCGGTGATAGACTGGCCCATTGGGCAGTGGTGCACCGGGGGTCAGATCGATGGGGTGCTTGACCTGGCATTGTAGAGGTACCCTGGTAGATGAGGAGAATATATCTGAGTATTCTTCCACGACCTTATCTACTTGTTTTTGCTGCGTGGAGAGGTCAGTCGCAGAGACCCTGGATGTGGTTGTGATCTTTTGCTCATTCTGAGAGTGAATCACGAAGAAGATAAACTCCCCGTATGAGAGATGACCTTCCTACATTGCTTAGCCGAGATCAAGGAAATATCACTAGGTGGGACTGCCTCAGCTATCCTGTACAATTTCCTGTTCAAAGTAATAATAACACTATGAGGCCTAGACTCATATACAGCATCACGTTTCCATAAATAAGGTTGGCCCAAAAGAACATCACACAATACCTCATCTTTGAAGGGCTTGATGTCATACGACAATCGACACTATTCCCTGAGGCGGAGATCACTTCCTTGGTAGAGCCATCCAATGGTGTAGGGTTGTGGGTGCAGCGTTGTCGGAAGCACCAATCACTTGACGACCTCTGTTGAGATGAGGTTCTTCTGGCTACCACTATCAACAATGAAGTGCAGCGGGGTGCCTTTTACCCACATCTCTGAATGGAAGAGACGCTCTCTTTCTTCTGGCTCGTCTGGTTCACTGGGATGGAGCTTGGTGGTAGCAACGGTGGCACTAGGTTCCATGTTAATGATCAATCTTCCCCTTTCTGGTTCTAACTCAGAGTCAGAACCCACATATGATTCGGAGGCTTTCACTTCGGGCACCAGCGACTGCTTTGAGCGACAATCAGCAATATTATGCCAGGGGCTCTTATGGAAGTCGCACCACTTCCCGGTGTCTTTCTTTGTCTTTTCGGTGTCCTTCTTTGCTTACGGCTTGGACTGGTTGTCCTGATATTGTCCATCTTTGCTATGTCCTTTGTTCTATGGGTTGGGGCCGCCCTTTCCTGGCTTCTGTTGTGAAGGCTTCCCAGGCCCAAATTTCCACGTCTTTTGTTTGAGCTTCTGCTCGATTTTGACGGCATATCGACAGGCAGTGCCCAAGGATGACATGTCTAGAAATTCCATTTCTGTCTGGATGTATCTATGCAGAGCACCGCGATACTTGAGCACTAGATGTCACTATGAATCTTTGATAGCCAGCTTGGTGCACAAGGTATGGAAGATATTTGTGAAATCTGACACTGCTTGGTCTCTTTCTTGCCGCAGTGTGGTTCATTTGGTATACAAGTCGTCATAACTTTCGACAATGTAGTATTGTTCCTTAATAGTATTCCTGAAGGATTCCCAGGTGGTCATGACTGTAAATAATGAGGGTTCCTCTGTTTTCTTTTGCTCACAGAAAGTTTCCCACCAATCTTTGACATGGGGAACGGCTTTGAGGAGCGCAAAAGTAATCTTTTCTCTATCCAAAAAGTTATGCATAGAAAAATACCCTTCTAGTAGATTCAACCACTTTTCTACAGCATATGCGTCTTTATGACCTTCAAATATAGTAATATCAAATTTTATTTGTACCTTGAAGGGGGCGGCACCTCCACTCGAAGAAGATGTGTCGTCTGTTGGTAGTCGCCGAAGGATTTGCGCGAAACTATCCATCATATCGTTCCTCTGTTGCGTGAGGGATTCCTCAAGAAAAAATTTGAAAGGATCTCATGTCCCGTCATCTTTATTTTCCCCTGCCATGAGAGGTCGCTTGGGCATGCGAGAGTTTTTGTCCTCAAGAGAAACAAGCTCAAGACCCAATTCTTTGTACTCCGACCTCATTGGGGACATGCATTAAGATGACAAGGAGCAGACCCCTCTAATACCACTAATCTGGATTTTATGAGCAGAACAAAATGAATACATATTATTAACAAAGGCTTAACACAGAATAACAAATATACAGTAAAATTGGTTTTCAATTCAATAAGGAAATAAGTTGAAACTGTAAAATGCAGCGGAAAACAAGCTTGTTAGAATGGTGGCGGCTTATCTCTGAGAAGAGATGTGACAGCTGCACTCATTCGCAAGAAGATGGTTACAATGAAGCTTTGAAGGACTTTTTACAATAAACAGGAATTTCAAAAACCCTAAACGTCCAAAAACCTAACCCTAGGAGATGAAACCCCAAAAGTCATGTGGGCCCCATTTGGGTAAGTCAGTGCATCAACTTCCCGGGGTCGTAACTTTTGCATATGATCTCCATTTGGGGCGCAAGATAGCTCGTTGGAAAGGTATCATCAAGGAGATTCATTTTGGGGGCTCAATAAGAGCCTTTGAATATCATTGGGAAGCTCGATCTCGAAAAACTTTCATTTAGACCCTCAAAATGGCCCCGGAAATTAAAAACTGCTAAAAATAGTAAATTACCAAAATTGCCAAAAAACTGTTTTGAGCCAGTTGGAAAAGGTGGGTGGCCACCGATATCCACCTGGATCAAATTTCTAAGGTCTGCAACTAATCCATTTTTTTCATGAAATATAAGTGTTTTATTATATGTGTTTTAAATATTGTTTATGTTGTGTAATTATATGTGTTTAAATGTTGTGTGCTTACGAATAGTTGTGCATATTTATAGGCATGTATGTTATCATGAGTATGTGTGGGATTGCATGTCATTCTATATAATTGCATTCATATGATAGGACATTATTAATTGTTGATGTTTGTAGCATCAGACAGGTACTTCCATGTTGGCTTGTGTCTAGAACATGGAAGTCGTCATGAATGCCTCTCAGAACCTTAGGAGATTCAGTTTATTAAGTGAATGTGCTTTTGTAATAAAGTGAGTTTAATTTAATTAAATGCTAAATTAATTGGCATTAGTAATTAAATTAAGTCCTAGTCATTAGATCCAAAGTAAACGCGAGATTAGATCTTAGTTGTTGATCACTTTAGGAGATCTAGGGTTTTGGACTTAGGGTTAACTCAATGTAATAAAAGGCAACCTAAGTGAGAAGAGGAGACATAGTGATGGTACACAAAGAGTGAGTGAGCACTCATGTGTGCAGGGGCAGGAGCCGAGGAAAGGCGGCAAGGAAATAGCAACCAGAAGGTATAGGCTATTGTTTTAGTGTATTCCTCAGAAGGGCCATTATCCCAGGACGAGAGCCCTAATTTTATTTAATAAAATCATCACAGATCTTGTTTTCCCATGAGGGTTTTTCCAAAGGTTCTTTACCCAAAATGTCTTGTGCATTTGCATTTATTTCTTCTGCTAAATATTCCATTAAGTAATCTAGTTGTGCATTAATTCAGTAAATGTGTTTTCTTGGAATGACCTGTCAAGTGCTAGGTTTATAGATTTCAACATGATATTAGAGTTGAGACTTTGAAGGAAACTAGTTTTCACTGAGATCTTTTTTGCAGCAAGTAATTTTTTTCTATTTTCACAGAAGTTTTGGGGTTATCAAATAAAAAAAATGACTAAGGGGTGTGTGATTGTACAGTCCTGTTGTTGTATGAGATACCCACGGGCTGTTGAGATCACATGCATTCGTGTTGTGTCGAAGGTGCTAGTAAAAGTCTCAACTCGTAGGAACTATAGTCGTCGACTGCAGATACGTTGGGACGTGGCCTCTGAGGAGCAGCAGCCAAAGTTTTGGGTTGTTGGAACAGTCTATGAGAGGAGTTGAGGATG
Organism: Picea engelmannii; assembly: GCA_009831015.1. Taxonomy (NCBI): domain Eukaryota; kingdom Viridiplantae; phylum Streptophyta; class Pinopsida; order Pinales; family Pinaceae; genus Picea; species Picea engelmannii. The sequence continues at coordinate 107,416 of ML807967.1, forward strand.
TGAGTTAGAAAAGAAGTGATGGTTGACAGTTGTGAAGATTGCATATCGGTTGTGAGGATTGCAAGGCAGCGTCAAAGGGAGGCATCCATGTAGCAGCAAAGGCCAGGAGTCGTGCAGCCACCAAGTAAAGGCAGGACATGTTGATGTTTTGGTAGTTGTGGGAGGATATTTCCCTCCTAGATGATCTTTCTTAGATGTGGAGAAGATTCTAGAAGCAAGATATCCATTCAACAGATATTGAAATATCCTAAAAGAGAAGTCGGCCCAAAAGAATAAAGTAATACTGAAAAGACACATGTCTAGAGAAGAATTTGGCCCAGTCTAGTGGCTAGGAAGACAATAAATAGAGGATGCCTTAGCTCATTTTTTCACTCACTCACACTCTCCCAGCGACACAGAAGCAAGGCGCAAGTTTGGAGGAGATGACGCAGTACCTGCATCTACATAGTTTATTATTGCGCAGTCTTTTGGTATCTCTCTCTTGTGCGCTACTCCTTGAGGAGATGTGCTACCTTTGTATGGTGTTGTTGTTGCAGCTGAGGTGGTATTTCTGGTTAAGATAGCACTTATGCTAAATATTATCTGATTGGACTTGCTTTGTGAACGAAATCTATCTAAGAAAGGTTGTTGGGTTCTTCCCCCATTTTGGGTTTTCCCGGGATAAATCTCGTGTTCTTTTTTGTCTCTTGTTTATGTTGTTATTGCTCAGTACATGATATATATGTTAATGGTAACAAAGTAAAATAACACTAGTAACACTAATGCTCTGTAAATAAGGAAAATCCAACATGGTATCATAGTTGGTTGCCTTCAGAACAGTTTGACCACTGGAAGGAAGATCACTACAGCGGTACCTTGCAGCGGAAATACTTTGTCAAGATTGTTGAGCACTATCCCAAGGACATTGGAAATAATTCCTTCACAGAGAAATGTGCCCTAACCTAGCTCACCCCATGAAAGCCTTAACGTGTAGTTTGTTGAAGTTTGAAAAATCAAGGTTTTTTGGCGCTGGGGTTTCTACCAATGAAAATGTCAACCAGTATGAGAGTTGAGGATAGATTGGATGGAGCAGATAACTTCAGATTCTGGAAGCATAGAATAAAAATCATTCTATAAGAGAAATAATTATTGGATCATGTCAAAAAGATGCTTCTGGAACCTGAAGACAAAGAAGCAAAGGCCAAGTTCAAGAAGAATGAGGTCAAGGCCAAGAGGATCTTGACAGACTCAATCAAGGATCACATGATACCTAATGTATCATAACTAAAGACTGCAAAGGAGATGTTTGATGCCCTAACCAGACTCTATGAAAACAAGAACACCGGTCGGAAGCTTACCCTACGGCATCAACTAATAAATGTGACTATGAACAAGTCAGAGATGATAGTTAACTTCTTTGCAAGGATCTCACGTATCAAAGACCGGTTAGCAACCGTTGGAGATCCAGTAGAAGATGTTGAACTAGTAACCACTACGCTAAATGGTTTCCCTCCCTCTTGGGACCCATTTGTCAAAGGAATTTATGCAAGAAAGAAGTTACCCAAGTTTGACAAGTTATGGGCAGATTTCTCTCAAGAGGAATCTAGATTGATGTCCAAGAAACAAAAGGTAGATGATGAGGAAAATAAAGCACTTGCAGCACAAGTGAAGAAAAGAAAGGAAAGAGAAGAATGCAATCCAAGGAAGTCTAAGAATCCATGTCGTAAGAGGGATATGTTAAAGGTTCAATACTTCAATTGTAGGAAGATGGGACACTATGCCACACAATGTCCTCACAAACATGAGAAGGAAAAGAAGAAGAAGCACCATGCACATGCAGTTGATGTTGAAGGACACAAACCCAAAGATGAAGAATTTGTATTCATTTCAGCACTCACTAGAACCATCGCTCAAGGAAGCGATAATTGGCTCATAGATAGTGGTGCTTCCAAGCATATGACCGGATTCAGGAACTCTCTATCAAAATTAACAGAAAATGACTCTTCACTTCAGGTGGTGCTTGGAGATGATTCCAAGCATGCAATCAAAGGCATTGGAGAAGCCTCCTTACAACTTGATTCATGTAACCCTCTTTCAATTAAAGATATATTATTTGTACAAGGATTAAAGAAGAATCTTCTATCTATTTCAGCTTTAGAAGATAAAGGCTTTAGGGTAGCTTTTGTGGATGGCCAAGTCCTTCTATGGCCCAAGAATTCAAGCATAAATAAATCCATTGTGATTGGTGTCTGAGAGGGAGGACTGTATAAGTTCAAGGGACACCAAGAACAATCCCATGTACACAATAGTGTTAGTTCCAGTGAACTATGGCACTGAAGGCTTGCTCACTTGAACTATAGATCATTACCGTTTTTTAGCAAAATGGTTACAGGTCTACCAGAAATCCAGATAGACCATGACGGAGTATGCAAAGGTTGTGCACTTGAAAATAATGTCAAGGGAAGCTTTATAAGCAATGATAGAAGATCCAAATGAATTTTAGACATCATACACTCCGATGTATGCGGACAGATGATGGTGCCATCACTTTGCAACTTCGTATACTCTGTGTTGTTCATAGACGACTATTCCAAGAAGACATGGATCTACTTCTTGAAAGCAAAATATGAAGTCCTTAACCAGTTTCAAGAGTTCAAGGATTTAGTTGAGAAACACTTTGAGAGGAAGATTAAAGTTTAAAGACTTTAAAGACTTTAAATAGTTTACCTGAAAAGAGTTTAAATACTTTTGCCAAGAAGCAGGGATTAAGAGGGATCTTACAACTCCCTACAACCCCCGGCAGAATGGCGTTGCAGAAAGAAATAATAGATCCATCATAGAAGCAGCAAAAGTGATGATACATGACCAGGGCCTACCCATGAACTTATGGGAAGAAGCATCCAGTATGGCTATATACGTGCAGAACAAAAGCCCTCATAAGATATTGGGGAACAAGACACCTGAAGAGGTGTTCACCGGAAAGAATCCAGAAGTTTGAGTATTTTTGGTTGTCCAGTGTTTATACATGTTCCCAAGGAAAAGAGAACGAAATTGGAACCTTTAGGAAATAAGGGCACATTCGTTGGATATAGTGAGACTTCGAAGGCCTATAGAATTTACATTCCAGGGCAGAGATAGATTGAGATCAGTTGGGATGTAACATTTGACGAAGATTAGCCTTCAGAATATCAAGGGAATCTCACATAGATGAGGACCAAATAGGGCAAGAGTCTCCCAAAGATGTTGTCATGGTAGACTCTACACCTGAAGAAACCATCTCAGAAGTTTAGAATGATATCGTAGAGTCAGAAAGACCTGTAGGCCTACCTGAAGAAGCTGACTACCAAGAAGAGACCAGCTTGGCTTCGGAACACCTTGCAGGACGTCGAAGGACATGCAGCTCCCAAAGGCTCCTTTAGAGAGAGAAACAGACCACACAGGTTTTCCATCTATGTGGCACTAATGAGCAACATCATTGATTTAGAACCTTCCACTTTTGAAGAAGCTATTGAGAAGCCAGAATGGAAGGATGTCATGATGGAGGAGTATCATTCCATCATGAAGAATGATGTATGGGAGGTCGTTCCGAGACCAAAAGGGAAGTCAGTTGTGACTTCCAAATGGATCTACAAGATCAAGCATGTTGCAAACGACAACATAGAGAAATACAAGGCAAGGTTTGTGGATAGAGGGTTCTCTCAGAAAGAGGGAGAAGACTATGACGAAACCTTTGCTATTGTAGCAAAATACACTTCCATTAGATCAATCATTGTGATTGCTTCCGCAATGGGATGGAAATTACACCACATGGACGTCAAGACTGCCTTCTTGAATGGTATAATAGAGGAAGAAGTGTACATAGAACAGCCACAAGGCTTTGTGATCCATGGGAAGGAATCCCATGTGTGCAAACGGAAGAAGGCCTTGTACAGGCTGAAGCAAGCACCCAGGGCATGGTATGCTAGGATAGATGGATATTTGATGAGATTGGGATTTACCAAGAGTGAGGCAGATCCTAACCTTTAATATAAGGTTGAGAATGGATGCACATTGATCTTGGTTCTATATGTAGATGACATGTTTCTAACAGGGGATGAGAACCTCATTGATGGGTGTAAGAGGGAGGGAGATTCAGAGTTCGAGATGAAGGATTTAGGTTTGATGCATTACTTCTTGGGATTGGAAGTGTGGTAGAGATCAGATGAGATTTTACTTAACCAGGGAAAATATATTGTTGAAATCTTGAAGAAATTTGGGATGGACTACAAGTCCATGACCACACCTATGACAATAAATCTAAATCTCTTGAGTGACAAATCTTCAGATTTGGTGGATCCCACGATGTACAGAGAGTCAATTGGATCCTTGATGTACATGGTTAACACCAGGCTAGACATATCCTTTGCGGTGAATACCTTGAGTCAACACATTGTTGGACCTAGACAGGTACATTGGATGGCAGCAAAACATATGTTGAGGTACCTTCATGGTACGGTTGGATATGGATTGAGATATGTCTCGGGTGGAGATGTGAATTTGCGTGGATATGCAAACTCTGACTGGGCAGGGAGTGCAGTGGATCGGAAGAGTACTTCCAGATGTTGTTCCAGTCTGGGATCAGGCATGATCTCATGGTTGAACAGGAAGTAGACATCAGTGGCACTCAGTACTTCAGAAGCAAAGTATATCGCAGCAAGCATGGAAAGTCGTGAAGTAGTGTGGCTCTAGAAGTTGCTAGCTGGGATATTTGATCTAGAATTGGAGCCAACTTTGCTACATTGTGACAATCAAAGTTGCGTGAAGCTTACTGAGAACCTTGTATTCCATGACAGGTCTAATCATATAGAGATCAAATAACATTACATCTGGGACATGGTGCAGAGAGGAGTTGTGAAGCTCCAGTACATATCCACAGACAAGAAGATAGCGGACATTCTCACCAAGCCCTTGTCAAGAGTGAAGTATGAGTACTCCAGCGACAAGCTTGGTGTTTTGTCGAATTTCCACCCTCGTTAAGAGGGAGGTGTGTTGTTTCTTCTCATGTCGGATAACCCCTCTGGCCAAGGTTTCCTTGAATCAGTCACGTGAGGTGACTAAGGGGGTAATGCATTGTCAGACCTGCTGAGATAAGAAACCTCACACACATATTCGTAAGACTATGGCGGAGGCTATGTGACTCTGGACAGTAGGTGTGTGCTACTCTGGTCGATGTGTTCCACTAGCGGAGGTTGTTTGATTCCGAACAGTAACTGTGTGCTGCTTCAATGGATGTGGTCCACCGGCGGAGGTTGTGTGACTCCAGACAGTAAATGTGTGCTACTTCAATGGATGGGTTCCACTGGCGGAGGTTGTGTGACTCCGGACAGTAGTTGTGTGCTACTTCGGTGGATGTGTTCCACTGGCAGAGTTTGTGTGACTGCAGACAGTATCTATGTGCTACTTCGGTGGTTGAGTACCACTGGCAGAGACTATGTGTCTCTGGACAGTAGTTGTGTGCTACTACAATGGATGTGTTCCACTGGGAGTGACTGTGTGTCACTGGACAATAGTTGTGTACTACTTGACAGCAGTTGTGATCTATTGGATGACATTGTAGTAGTTGTGTGCTCCTAGTTGATTGTCATAGAGATTACTAGATCGTTTAGATGTAGCTGTGTGTGCTACCGTTTGATCGTAGAGACTATGTCTGATGATTCGAGCCACCAAAGGCATTGTAGCAGTTGTATCCCTGCTAGCAGATTGCAGAGTAGTCAGTGGACTACCAAATGAATACATCGTGAAGGATGCCTCCCTAGCTAAGAGGGAGTGTTGATGTTTTGGTAGCTGCGGGAGGATATTTCCCTCCTAGATGAACTTTCTTAGATGTGGAGAAGATTACAGAAGCAAGAGATCCATTGAACAGATATTGAAATACCCTAGAAAAGAATTTGGCCCAGAAGAATAAAGTAATAATGAAAAGACACATGTCGAGAGAAGAAGTCGACCCAGTCTAGTGGCTAGGAAGACTATAAATAGAGGACGCCTTAGCTCATTTGTTCACTCACTCACACTCTCCCAACTACACAGAAGCAAGGCACAAGTTTGGAGGAGGTGATGCAGTCGCTGCAACTTCATAGTTTATTATTGCTTAATCTTTTGGTATCTCTCTCTTGTGCGCTACCCCTTGAGTAGGTGTGCTACCTTTGTATGGTGTTGTTTTTGCAGTTGTGGTGGTAATTTTGGTTGAGCTAGCACTTGTGCTAAGGATTATCTTATTGGACTTGCTTTGTGAACGGAATCTATCTAAGAGAGGATGTTGGGTTTTTCCCCCATTTAGGGTTTTCCCAAGATAAATCTCTTGTGTTATTTTCTCTCTCTTGTTTATTTTGTTACTGCTCAGTACATGATATATACGTTAATGGTAACGAAGTAAAATAACACTAGCAACACTAATGCTACGTAAATAAGGAAAACCCAACAGGTCATGCAAGATCAAGCCTTGTGAAGGCCCGCGTGGAGGGACGGTTAAAGAAAGAGTCATCGAGCAGGAGATCTGAGCGGACAACTGGAAGGAGGCTTAGCCCAACAAGTGACAGCAAAGGGTGCTCACTAGGAGATATAGTCGTTGACATAGATCCACGTCGAGCAAAGTGGACGCACAGACGTGGGAAGTGTTGGGCACGTGCAGGCTGCAAGTGAGGGCAGGAAGTTGCAGCAATAAGTTCCATGTGTGTGGTTGCTGGGAAGTGTGACATAGGGTCAAGGAAGAAGGTTGATGGAGGCAGTCGTTGAAAGGCACAGGAACCACAGTAGTAGTATAATGGAACCATCACAGAAGTTGGTGGAGATTGACGGCAGCATGTAGGTCATAGGTTATAGAATGGAGATCAGTCGACAGTGAGATATCATGCAGGTGAGGAGGCATGAATGGTTGCAGAACGGCTAAAGGGATTACATCCACACAGGATATAGATTTTCGGCCAGCAGGGTCGTACAGGACAGACAACATAGTTTCCATGTTAGCAATAGGTTCGTTCAGTGGGTAGCAGGCTCGGGCAACGAGCAGCGGGTCTCGAGCAGTCAATGAAAGTCTTCAGAGATGGGTGCTATAGCGGGACAGTAACAGTTGGTGTGATTGGCTATGGGAAGTCAAACGATTAAATAACGGCCCCGGAAACCAGTATCCTATGCAAATTTCCACATTTTGCGATATTATGTGAGTGTACGCGGGCTGTGGTGGCTCAGCAAGCGTGTGTACGTGGCCAGTAATGGTGCAGGGCGCGTACACCTTCAAAATGATGGTTTTTAGAAGAGTTGTTCAATAATGGCTTGGTAAAGATAGCAAGTTAGATGGTCTGATGCCAGGTATGCATGTCAGGTGCAATTTAGGGTTATAACAGATGCCCCCTAATGTGTGAGGTCAGAAGAGCATTTGATAGCCGAAATACATTACAAGTCTTCACCACTGTACGACGCGAGTGATCCCAGGGACTGGAGTTCAGGAGGTGTCATCTGCAAAAATAACAATTTGTCGCATTGAGGCGGGCATGCCCATGCTCGGGATGAAATAAAATCATGGTTGTCAATCAAATACACTGCAGATCCATGTCATATAACTATATAAAGTGTAGCCGCGAGTAATACACAGTGGATCTACATCTCAAAATCAAAAGATATATATGTATAGTATCCATTTTTAAGAAGCCATTGACGCCTGATGGCTAGAGATGAGGTCTTCAAAGCTCGAGCAAAAACTTCAAAATATTCAAAACTCGGGTAGGAGTGTAATATGAGTGTACGACTTCACTACCCAGAGGTATTTAATGGCTCATCGGTAACAGGCAAGAGGATCTTGATGATCAGGCATAGAACTTCATTGATTTTGAGCAAGGACCTTATTGGTCTTTCGGGATGGCCGAGCATGAGGAAAAGAGACAAACTGCAAAAGGGCCGACTCAAGTTTAGTAAGACTTCCCTTGGACAAAAGCATGACAAAAGATGAGACTCATGGAGCATGGCATTGACACAAGTTCATGATGCAGGAGGCAACGCGAACTCTCCAAATGTTCAGAAGAGTAACCAAATGGAGGAGGACACAGCTCTATGTAGCGAGAACAACTTCCTAAGGTCATATTGAATCCTAGAGCTTGACAAACAAATGGAAGGATGTGCTTTATCCAAGGGTGACTCATTGTGCTGTCAACAAAAAGAAAATACTTTTCCCTTCCTCTTTTTGGGGTATATTTGATTTTTTTGTCTTTTTCAATAATTGTGGAAAGTTTTGAAAAAGAATAAAGAATGCTACATTACAAAAGAGGATCGAGTGTCGCATATATACTAGTTCCAAGCGCAAGGAACAAATTTATGCTCAGAGAAAGGGGACATATGCAGGAAAAGGACACTCGGGAAAAATCCTCCATGGGTCAAGGTGTCAAGACGCAGAGGCAAAGTGCTACAAGGCTTGCATATGAGGCATGCTTTAGATGTTTCAGTTGAGAGCAACATGGAGGCGGCATTAGGCAAAAGACGCAGGAATGCAAGTGTGATTAATAAGACACAATGATAATGTCCTTCGATGTAATTTTAACAAGCCCAGAGAAGGTAAGCTCGACAGTTTTTCATTTTTAGAAAGTCTGAAAAAACGTAAAAGGAGACTCCACTGGGGGACCTTTTTTGAAGGTAGTCTAGTCGGTTTGAAAAAGGGGTAAACTAGCACCAAACAGACGTCTATTCAAAATCATTTTAATGAGTGTAACAAAGACAATATCACTCAGCAATCTTTTCATTTTTAAGGAGTCTAAAAAGAGTTTAACTATGGACTCTGTAAGGGATGTTCTTCTGGACCAATTTAACGAGTGTGAAGAAACAAGGTCACTCGGCTATCTTTTCAATTTTAAGGAGTCTGAAAAGAGCTTAACTATGGACTCCGTGGGGGTTCCTTTTTCGTAAGTTTAGTCTGTCAAGCCCGAAAAAGGATTAAATCTATACCTGAGAATACTCTTCTAGAGAATCGAGGCTCCTAGAGTATACCTTTGTTCGTACTTTTGACCATCCAGACCGAAAAAGGGGTAAACTACTGCCGGATAGACGTGCCTTCAAATTTCAGTTTATGACAGGGTGGGGGGAGGACCATCAAGGCCTTTGATTACAAATTTTTTGACTGGTGGTCACGACATATTCCAACAATAAAGGACTACCCCTATGTCCTGATTAACTTTTCCACAGATCTTGACATGCATGTACCTCCCGAAGCAGAGCGAGGAGAGATGGGTAAGTTTGTTTTTCAAAGTTATTTCATTTTTATGTCTTTTCATATATACCATTTTTTTCTATACCAGAGTATCTAACACTTACGTATCTGTTATGTACAGATGTGGGACCAGTGCGTCCAGCAGACTTCTCGAGAACTAGGCGGCGTCCTTGACCAGAGGCAGGACCAGTTGGAGCCTCCGGACCAGCAGCAGCAGCAGGGGGGGCTCCAGCCGGAGAGGCTGAGAGAGTATTGAGACGAGTAGAGCGGAACCTTACCGCGCTCACTTGTACAGTCCTTATGGCAGAGATCGAGGATCTCCCACCGTCGATGCAACCTCACGTAGTTGGGGTGCCACGGACCTGGGTCCATCTTTTTCGGCGTTTGGTGAATGTTGTTGTTCACTACAATAGGGCCAACAAGCCCCGTCCTTATCTAGACTAGACTACTTACGTGTCGAGAGCACTTTTTGTATATTTTTTAGGGCATAAGCCCCGTGAATCTTACTGGACATATTTTTTAGGCGCTTGCGCCCACCCTTGTACTCTGATATTTTTTGATATATATATGGATATTTTTCATCTTTTTATGTCTTATGGATTACATCTATTTTACAAATGTACTTACATGTGCATGTATGTGTTTTTTCTTACATGTGTGCAATATGCCAGTCTAATACATGATTAGCTAGAGTATCTGTGATTTGATTCAATCTCCTAGGAACATGGATATACGTAATGTAATCAAAACTTCGTTCTAAGAGACATACCCTAAGGAACATTCGATTAGTGTAGGATCGTAAACGCGGTAAACCCCATTTAACTGAGACACAACCAGTTGAGCGTCTAAGTAGACCCGGAGGTGACAGATACCATGCGACAAAGTGTCACGAAGCAACTCTAATACTGCACTGTATTCGGCGACATTGTTTGTGGCGTCACCTAAACAAATACCTCCTGAAGATAGCAACTAACCCTGAGGTGTGAAAATCACCCAAGCTGTGGAAGCAAGCCTCCAAGTGTGCCAGCTAGCGTTGTCCGCGAACCCAACGAACACCTCTGATTCACTTGACATCTGCCACAGTGAAAAAGATGACATCAAAAATGACATGTCCATAAAACAAAAAGACGAAAACTAAAAGAGAATGTACGGGACTATACATATGTTACAAGAAGTCACCCAAGGCGACCCACCTACAAGTAATACTTCTTGAGGTAGAGCCCATTTCTAGGCTCCACCAAAGCATTTCCCTCAAATTCTACTAGACAATAAGCGCCCTTCTTTAGAACCTCCTTCACGATGAAAGGTCCAAACCACATGGGTTTGAACTTGCCTGCCCCCAGGGGGTCCTTATCTTGGTCATAGACTAGGACAAGGTCGCCTTCAGAGAAAATCCAAGGACAGACCGACCGATCATACTGACACTTGAATTTTTGTTTGTGAGCCTCGTTAGCCAAGGTTGCATCCCGACGTTGCTCAAGATATAATAAACGCTCTTCAAGCGGTGAAATGTCTGGCAATAACTATACTGCCAACTTTAGAGAGGGGATATGGCACTCTATAGGCAAGACTGCTTCCAGCCCATAAACAAGTTGAAAAGGTGAGAAAACGGTTGTAGTCTTAACGGGCGTTCGGTAGGCCCATAATGTCGAGTACAACATCAAATGCCAATTTGACCTGGCCGAATCGATCGTTCGCTGTAAGATAGTCTTAAGGGATTTATTCACAGCTTCCACCTGACCATTCGCTTACGAGTAGTAGGGTGATGAATGTTCTTGCCTCAACCCAAGCTTTGATGTTAACTCAGACATCATTTTGTTCTGAAAGTGAATGCCATGGTCAGTGACAATCTCTCTCGGGATATCGAACCTTGCTATTATCTAGTTAAACAAAAAGAGAGTTGCAGTCTCACCATCATATTTAAACGTTGGCATAGCTTCGACCCACTTCGTGAAGTAATCTACTGCTACGATGATATAACGGTGCCCCCTTGCGGAAGGAGGTTTGCATGTAGCGTAATCAATCCCCCACTTGGTGAAGGGACCAACTGTGATGACGGGAAACATGGGAGCGGGGTGTGCCCTCATCTTCCGAGAGAAGATCTGACACGGGTGGAACTTTTTTACTGACTCAACACAATCTTTGATTAATGTCGGCCAAAATTAACCGGCTCATAGAATCTTTTAGGTTGTTGCCAACCCAGAGAAATGACTGCCACATGCTCCAATGTGGCAATCGTTAAGCACGATTTCTGCTTCTTCATGGGTGAGACACCGGCGAAGGATGCAATATACACCTCGACGATACAGAGTGTCCTCGAGTATGAGATAGTTTTTTGCCTGATGGCGTATACGGCGATGCTCATCACGAGAAGCAGAGGTAGGGCACTTCAAAGTTTGGAGATATACTAGTATATCTCCGTACCAGGGGTCCGAAGATATGATCAGAAACATGTCTCCTTTGATACGCGACTCTTCAGGTATAACATCACCTGATTCGACAGGAAGTTCTGAAATGAGTTCCGCAAAGACCAACGACTTTTTGGATTTCGCCGAAACAAAATCCAAGTCGAATTCCTGGAGGATAACTATCCATCCACTGATCTTTCCGCCAATTACATGTCGTGTCAACACGTATTGAAATGAATTCACAACAACAATAACGGTGGTCTTGCGAAACAAGATGTAATGACGGAACTGTTGGACAGCATGAACTGCTGCCAATGCAAGTTTTTCAATGTGAGAATAATTGAGTTTTGGTCCAACCAAACCTCGGCTCAGGTAATAAATCACATATTCCGAGAGCAAATCATCCTCCTGAACCAAGACCAGACTGATGGTCGACTCCACAGCGGCCAAGTACAATAAGAAATCTTTATTATAATTGGGTGGTCGAAGTAGAGGGGTAGACGTGAGGGCGTGTTTCAACGCTTCAAAAGAGCGTTGACCGGCTTCGTCCCAATGGCAAGGAACGTCCTTCTTCAATAAACGCATGAAACCCTTTGTGATCTCAGCATAGTTCGCGATGAAACGCCGTAAAAAGTTAGTTTTTCCCTGTAGACTCTGAAGCTAAGGGATTGTGCACAGGGGAGGCAACTGAACTATTGTCTCAAACTTTAAAGGATCGACCATGATTCTTGTTGTCAAAACAATGAAACCAAGCAAACGACCCGATGTGACGCAAAAACTGCATTTTTTTAGATTCAAGCGGATCTGGTAGTAGCGACATCGCTCAAAGATAAGTCAGAGGTGTGCAGGTTGATCAGCTCTCTTGCAAGATCGTGACGCTAAATCATCGAGATAAACCTTGACTATGTGTTTGAGGTTGTGGAAACAAAAAGACATGGCCCGCTGAAACGTAGCTCCAACATTTTTCAGACCAAAAGGCATCTTTCGATAAGCGAATGTACCCCACGGACAGATGAAATCAGTTTTGTGTTGGTCTTCGGGATTGATCTGTATCTGATTGTATCCCGAAAAACCATCCATGAAATAAAAGGCTTCACAACCTACATATTCATCGACTATTTGGTCAATAAATGGCGTGGGGAAATTTTCTTTTGGACAGGCCTTGTTCAAATCACAGAAGTCCATACATACGCGAATTGTACCCTTTTTTTTATTGACTGGAACGGGATTTGACACCCATCGAGTCAATTGGATGGGGTAGATGAAACCATCTTGGAGTAGTTTCTCTACTTCATCCTTAATAGTTGTTGTTTTCCTATGATTGACTGGATGAAGCTTCTGCCAGACTGGATTAGCATCAGGATATGTCGTGATTTCGTGTTCGACGATTCTTGGATCTATACCTCGCATTTCCTCATAAGACCAGGAAAACACGTCGCGAAATTCCTTAACTATGTAGATTTGAATCTCCTCGGGGGAGCAGTCCGCTTCGACGAAGATATTCTCGACAGCATGGATTCTGTAGATATTGATAGGAATCATTTGAGCAATGTTTGCCATATTTCCTTCAACATAAACAGCATGCGTAGCCAAAGGATTAGTGGGACAAACCTTATCTCCAGTCATAGTCAGAGTGAATTCACCTGCTTCAATTCTTCTTAACTCTGGGAGGAAGTAAGATCAGTGATGAAGATCATCCCAGGGTCTGTCCAGACTAGTCATTGCCTCAATAATCGCCTCGTCTGAGGGCAAGACTAAGTCTAAAGAATCAGTATCAACAAGGGAACCTTGAGCCCATGTAGGCTCGAGAACCGGATCCAACTTCTGTGAGGGAGTCGGATCAGGGTCGGCGGAAGCTTCCTGAACTATAGAGTACGCAACTTCTACCGCGGACAAAGGCATGGCCATGCCATGGTGCCATGTCCCTTCCATCGTGGTTGATGGGGAAGGAAGAGTCCACAGATCGTTAAAGTAAGTCATGTGAAATGACGAGATTTGAAATATTTCGGCCCTAGGCTGGTCGAGGATAACCGACATGTAATGGACATTGTCGGTCAGAGGCGGGTAATCGAAAGTCCCCATCAAAGGTGGGCACAAACCAACCCCTACATTGACGATGTAGGGCTAAGGGTTATCAATCATTGGGACCGTGGATACCCTCGATGAAGGGTCAGGATTGGAGAAGGATAATTGATCAATGGTCACGATCCGACCCTTGTGTGGAAACAACAAGACCCGAAAAACTGTCGCGAACACTGCTTGCATAGTGTAGGTCCAACTCCTTCCTAACAAGAGATTGTAGTCGAGAGACGCATCGACCACTTCAACTTCGACGCACACAGTCTTCCCTCCTAATTGCATGGGAAAAGAGGGGATGATTCCATGTGGTCTGAACAAATGATTATCGAAAGCGGTAAGAAGAGTAGGTGACAGAGACAAAACAATTTGGCCAATGGCCTTTCAACACGCCAAAGACATCACGCATGTCAAGGCACCTTCATCAACCACTGTGCAGAAAATGTTCCGATTAAAAGTTTTCATGGTGTAAGCCACTACTATCTGAAACGCTACGTGGTAAGGAAGACGAGGTTTTAAGTCGGTCATATCAAGCATGATCGTTCCTGGATTACAAGTCTCAGCGGATCCTAAGGCAGCTAACAAAGCCTTTCTTTGGGAAGGGCAGCTCTGGAGGACTTCCAAAGCTAACATTGCACAAGGGGTTTGTGACAAATCCTCCACCACAGAGTAGTTCTGGGCAGCCCTTGCGTTTGAGTTGTGAGAAGATTTCTTGAACGCACCTTTGGGGATGTCTGTCATTGTTTCTCCCAACGTCTTCTCAATCTGGAGAGGAAGAGATGGCTTTTTGTCTTCTTTACCCTTCTCAGGGGTGTTTGGCATTCCGTAGTCGCGTTTCCTAGTCATTACGTCAATGCTAGCTTTCATCATGTACACATTCGCGGACGAAGGATTACTCGAAGACGGAGGGGATCCCTGACCGGTCCCTTCCGCGCTTGAAGAGGCTTGAGATAAATTTTGCCCATGTGGAAATGGATTCGTTAACACGGCAGGGGGCTACTCTGTCAATAACTTTTGGGTCTCCGCAAACTGAGGACACTAGTGAGTCGGATGGTCTTCCTTGCAAATATTACACGAATACTTGGACTTCTTCTTTTCAGTGTTGCCCTCGCCAACATTATTGGTAAGTTTCTTATCCCCCTTACCCTTCTTTCGTTGTTTCTTCTTTCCGTCAGGCTGCTGGGTGGCCTTCGGGTTTGTCGATTGCACACTGTGTACATCCAATGTTTGACTAGGGGGAGCAGTCGAACCAATGGTTTGGCTGGTCGTTGTCTGTTGTATTGACAATTGTTGTAATTGATTCGACAGCTGATCAGCAGGATTCGTTTGCACTGAACCTATAATACCATCGGCATGTGGTCCAAATCTTTGTCTGGTCTTGTCAAGTATTGACCGTGGTGCATCTGGAAAAACTTCGTAAAGTAAACCAGACTGAAAGTAAATCAATTCTAGTTGTTGGGCTCTCATTATCGCTTCTTCCTTTGAAAATTACCCCGAGGTTGTGACGTCTTTAGATAATTGAGGTACCAAAGACTTAAGGAACCACTCAAACAGGAATGTTGGTGGGACTGGCACTTTTATCAAACTCTTCCAGCGTCTCCATTCTCGGATGTAATCTAAAATATGGTCCGCTTTTGTCTACTCAAAGTTGGCCAGCAATTCGGTGCTGGCATCGTATCTCACAGATAATTGAAAATGGTTTAAGAAAGCCATTGCCAATTCACCGAAGGAAGAGTATCTTGAGTGGTCGAGCTCGATGTACCATTTCTCCGCACTCCCAATGAGAGTGCGTTGAAACAAACACAACTGGACGGAGTCATCTCTCAAAGAATTGGATGAGCACCATAAATGGAAGGTAATCACATGATCGCCTGGATCTTCCTTAGGCTTGGCCTCGAAATTTGGGATGTCCGAAGGCAACTTGGTCGGCATAGGGGGCCAACACGGATCGTGACAGATAGGGTCATTTAATAACCTTATCAAGTCTGGCAAGTGCAGAGTTGCCAGAAACGGTAATTTGGGTTTTTTATTGTAACCAGGGAAAGAGGAGCCTAGAGTTTGGCTGGCACCAGGTTGCCAGGAAAAGTTAGGTTGTTGTCCAGGGTTCTGGTAATAACCATGACCGTGACCAGTGTATGGATTTTGTGCTTGTTAAGACGTCATCGGCTGACTCCCGTAATAGGACGTAAAGGGTTGGGATTTCATCGCATTCCAAGGATTTTGGGAAGGGTTGCCCCCTGTCGATCCGACGGGCATAGTTGTTGAGCCTTGCCCGGGGTTCCATTGGCTATGGAAGGGGTTTCCCCCAGTTGGCATCCCTGACAAGGGAACTGATCCCTGCCACGGATTCCAAGGTCCTTGTGAGGAAGGAATTCCTAATTTTCCCCTATACAGGATATTGTTGTCCATAACCGGGGTTGCCCCCGACCGAGACGACAGCTGACTAGAAGGCGTTGTTACCAAACGTGTCGAACAAAGAGAACGGTGTCGAACCAACCAGCATGTTATAAGAAGGTAGTCCTTGACTCCCTGCTCCAAGCGAACTATAATTTACGTTTGGCCCGGTGGAATGCTGGTGAGCACCGCCGAGGAACGAAGAAGGTATATGACCCCCTCCGTAAGGGAAAGCGTTATAGGGAGCTAAAGTGCCCCCCATGGATCCTTATAGAGGAGCGTTGGAGCTCCCTACCCCGAGACCTAACGTCTGTAGAGTGGAGTGGGAGAGGAGAGTGCTCGTACCAAAGCCAGGCATCCTGTATGAGAACGGAGGGCCTGTCACACTCTCGGTGAACGGAGCAGTGATCGCTGCCATAAACGGAATCGGACCATTGCCCAAGGTAGAGGCAGTCGAGACCATAGTGGTCTGGACTAGCGATGGTTGGTTAGGAGGCGGAACACCCCCTGTAGTGACAGTCGTAGAGGGAATATGAGTATTCCCTGAAGAAGTAGCAGCATTTGTTTCCATCGATGCTTGTGACACTACCTAACGCTCGTAAGGTTGAACATGTACAACGATGGGCACCGATAGATCAGTGATTGGAGGGTTATACGAACCAAGAGCTTGCACTCCGAGGTCAGAAATGATTGGTTCCTCCGGAATCAAATGTTCTCCTCTCGGAGATGAGTAGGACACAATTTCCTGTAACCCGATCGCCTCAAAATACCCTTCCTGGTCTAGTTTTCGCCTTAGCAGTGGCGGGGGTGGCTCGAGATCAACCGACGGCAGGCCCAAAAGCCTTCGCGGCCGGCGGAGCTCCTGATCCTCCACTGTGAAAGAAGATCATTGACACACTAGGGATTTCTATAATCGTTTTAAAAACCAACACACACTAGAAAAATTTCCCATGAGGTAAGACAAGAAGATCACTAGCTAGTTAGAAGAACAGTTACAACAGCCAACACTAGAGCAACTTACCGGTGCAAGTGCAACTCGAATATGGAAGCACCCTCCGGGTATACTTTGCAAATCATGGCCTGATGTCTGCCCTAGGTACCTCGGTATACCCCCGCAATCACCTATATAAGTTACTAAGATAAAGGCAACTAGGTTGCCAGCGCACAAACAGTCACCAGGCGGGTACAGTCGACAGTCAGGTGGACCGAAATGAGAAGGGTATCAAGCCCAAAACCTATCAAGGGTATCGAAAGCAAGTGTTTCGGAAGACGACTGAGGACCTTGAACGGATTCCAGACCCACGAAGCTCCATGGCAAATGCGATCAACGGAATCCCAAAATAATCCTTCTATATGCATTCCCCACTACGCTTGGTCCGGCTTTGGAGGGGTTATCTCCGCTACCTTTCCGCACACGATCTCGTGTTTATCCCCTATGTTAGAGGGGGTTCCGGATAACTTTCACGGTCATTGGACTTTCAAGCACTCCCTAGCTCAGACTCTTATGTTTTTTTTTGTAGCCTTGAAGAATTTTCCTCTCCAATCCTAAATCAAGGCTCTAACCTAGACTAAATTGATGAACCCTTCAAACACAAAGTCTAATAACTTTTAATTAGGCGTTAATTTTAGTGGTTGTCTTAAGTCAAAAGGAACAAAAGTGAAACCAGTGATGTTCTTTAAGAGACGAAAGAGAAGAGCATAAGATGCTACTGAAAACAAAAGTACTTATTTCTTCACAAATAAATATTTGTCAATTGAAACTCTTTCACCAAACTTTTCATAACTAATTTTCTCAGATATTTGAAAAGAAAAACTCAAAACAAGATTTCGCTTGACTACGAGCTACTTAATGTCCTAAGCATTCAAGTAAAGAACTTAAGAAAACTTTATTTTTCCTTAGTAAACAAAGCAACTAACCTAAACTACTTTACCAAACAAAGTAATGAAAGATTTTTTTTTATTGTTACTTTCTTGAAAACAAGAAATTTGAAAACGAATTATTTTATTTTCTTTCAAAGCAAAAAAGGAAAAAATTGACGACAAGACAGGGCCAAGAAATGGCTTCTAGCCCAATCGCAGATCGCAGGGAGTCCCTGACAACACCAAGCAGGCAGATCAAATTAGACTCACCAACTTGTCTAAAAACCCTATTAAAGAAAACACAAGAAATATTTGGTCAAAAGAAAGTTAAACTGAAGTCAGACCTAGGCTACAGACTGCTATAACAGAGACCAGTACTAAATCAAGAAAACCCCTGAGAAGTGTGACTCTTGACAGGGAAGAGGATGACTGCCTCTTCTTTTTTACAAAAAATTTCTCAATAGGCACGCTACTGACACTTCAACAACCACGTATGTACGCGGGTTGTCCAAGGGCAGGGCATGTATGCACACATGCAGGCCCACTACAGGCCACGTACACCTCTGTAACTCCTCAAAAAAAAAAATGAAAAAACAATAGTCCAGCACATGCAGGGAGTACTGGTATGGAAGACCAGCATCTCTTGATGACACAAAAGCTCACAGAAACTCAAAAAACAGTGAATGAACTTATTCAAAGCCCCAAAAAGAAATATCCCCAAAGACCCTAGAGGCATCCCCAGTATGGTCACCAATTCTGCAATAGCGGGAAAACCCCTCTACAGACTACACAAAGGGTCTAAAGTGTAGGCAGAGCTAATCGTCTAAAGTCTCCTACTTTTTATCACTATCCCAACATTACCCCACAATCATACATAAAAGACGAGAGAGGGATCCGGTAGGCCTACCTTAAACTCTGCGTCCGGTGTCGATCCCTTTGCGCTTGGTTGTTTCCTGACTGCAAATCTCCTCCCAAGGCTGACCTGCATTCATCAAAAGTCAAACAAGAAACTACAAGCATGCATTCTACATATGGATTAGTGGGTTAGACATCATAAACAAGAAATGTAAACAAATCATATAAGTTTAAGACGTCATTTGGCGGGACGGAAAAAGTACTTCTTTATATTAATCTCACAAAAGTCGCGTACAACATGAGACTGGCACTGCTCCTCGAACTTGGTCCTGGGCTCCTCTTCACCATGCACCAACTGCTTCCACATCTTCTTCTCCTCTTCAGTTCTCTCTTAGGGAAATGGTAAGGGATTTACAATTGGAGCAAAGGGGGATTGATAAAATGAGCAGAGTTTCTTTGCTCTCGTGCTTCTCCTTGCAATGGGACCCCAACCCCTTATTTCATAGGCCAAAAGGGACAGTAACGGTTGGGGTGACTGGCTATGGGTAGTCAAATGGTTAAGTAACGGCCCATAAACCAGTATCCTATGCAAATTTCCACATTTCACGATATTCTGTGAGTGTAAGCGGGTTGTGGTGGCTCAGCAAGCGTGTGTACGCGGGCAGTAATGGTGCAGGGCGCGTACACCTTCAAAATGATGGTTTTTAGAAGAGATGTTCAATAATGGCTTGGTAAAGATAGCAAGTTAGATGGCATGATGTCAGGTATGAATGTCAGGTGCAATTTAGGGTTATAACAATGGGTTTGAGTGAGATGGTAGGGATAGTTTTTGTGTCAAAGGGAGCAACCAATCGGGTGGATTGGAGACTAGACATGGTAGCAAATCAGATAGAAAAGACAGAGTCCCTTCCAAAGGGTGGAAGTACATTCCTCGCTAAGAGGGAGTGTTGATGTTTGTAGCATCGGACAGGTATTTCCACGTTGGTTTGTGTCTAGCACGTGGAAGTCGTCGTGAATGCCTCTCAAAAACTTAGGATATTCACTTTATTAAGTGAATATAATTTTGTAATAAAGTGAGTTTAATTTAATTAAATGCTAAAGTAATTGGCATTAGTAATTAAATTAAGTCTCAGACATTAAATCCAAAGTGAACGCGAGATTAGATCTCAATCGTTGATCACTTTAGGAGATCTAGGGTTTTGGACTTAGGGTTAACTCAATGTAAAAAAAAGGTAGCCTAAGTGAGAGGAGGAGACACGGTGATGGTACACAAAGAGTGAGTGACCACTCAGGCGTGCAGGGGTTGACGAAAGGCAGCAAGGAGATAGCAACCATGAGAGTTAGGCTATTGTTGCAGTGTATTCCTGAGAAGGGCCATTATCCCAAGACGGGAGCCTTGATTTTGTTTAATAAAAACATCACAGATATGGTTTTCCCGTGAGGGTTTTTCCATGGCTTGTTTGCCCAAAATACCTTGTGCAAATGTGTTTTGTTTCTATTTATTGCTTTCACTGATTATTTTGTTAAGTAACCTAGCTGTGCATTATTTCAGTAAACGTGTTTTTCTCATAATTAACTGCCAAGTGCTAGGTTTACAGATTTCAACATTAAAGGGTATCAAAAATATAAATGTTTAAGGTGAAATTGTGGAAATTGGAGAAAAAAATTTAGTACCCCACCATCCCAACGGGTACAAGGGTAGTTGAGTACATTATAGATTAGTATTAGAGATGGAATTGTGAAAATGTTGTACGAGACCCACCTGGTTAACCCAATTAAAATGCATGAGTGCATCATGATCAAAATGCTCGTGCAACTAACAGTGAATCTAAAGTTCATGAATGCAACTAATCAAGCAAACACAACATTCAATAAAACATTTGCATACCAGTTTTAAACATACAAAATATCACAAAACAATTATCTCTTGATAATCTCCAATTGATTGTGTACTAAGGACATTCCTCCCAATCATAGGCTCTGGTGTTCCATTTCTCTCAACAGCAGGCCACCTCATAATGGAGCTATGAATCCACAAGGAGGTATGGCTCTCATGGCTATCCATTGTCCACACACAATAGCCCAATATTCAGGTTTCTAACTCCAACAACAATTTCAATCCATCAGCTCTCTTTCCCCTCAACCTGCACAACCCAAGGAATATGATCCCCTTCTCTGCCACGCAGTCCCTCGAGCTATATCACTTCCCTCCAAAGATCCATCATAAGGTTGGCATGCAAATATCATAGCTAGGGACTCTAGGAATCTTACTTGTAACAATGGAGTGCTCATATCATCCTTCTCAAGGCTCTTGAGAAATTTCCTCAACATGAAACTCACTTACAGGCACACGGCCTACATTACAGGCACATAGCCTTCACTTCCAACATAAATCTCAGCCCAATGGAGTTGTTTTTCGTACCCAAGATGGTTGGCACTCTTTCCCAACACCAAGCTCTCCTCATGCTCTTTTCTCCCAGATGTAAAAACTTCATTTTCTTCCTACTAGAATTTTGTTTTCTCTCATGCATGTTAACTCTCACATTTCCCAAAGTTGATTGTACTCAGCCCCATCCTTTCAATAACTCTATGAGGTGACTTTCCCCATCAACCCTCTTACATTTATTCAATGATTGGGCTTGGATTATTAGAAATCTGGAATTTCCCCTTGGACCCCCATTTAACCCTCTCTCTTGTGGAATCATAGCCCCCCAACATTATCGTCCCAACATTCTTTTCTCTACCATTGAGCAAACAAAGATGCATCACATTATTGCTAATCCTATACTATTGTCATACACAAACAATAGAAAGTGTTACTAATTAAACAAACTACATAAATAAAGGAAACATGTATCATAAATAATCTAGATGATGAAATATTATCAGCGGTAAATGTTGTTGGAAAGTTGGTTGTCATTGATGTCAACCCTTGGAGATTGATGTCAACCCTTGGAGAAGTCTGGAAGCCCTAGAGATGTGGTTGATATTGATGGTGAGTTAGTT
>ML807968.1:0-12702 GCA_009831015.1 Picea engelmannii
CTTGACACAACCATGCATAGGGGCACGTGGGAGGGAAAAACAAGCATGCATGTTAGAATTATAGCTACGCACTGTGCGCAATTGTTTCTCAGACAATTGCGCATCAGTGCACAACTATGTAGAGAACAGGTGTGCATGCGTGTGCACCTGTTGGCGTGACAACTATGCATTGATGCAAAATTATTTCTCTGACAACTACGCATGAATGCGCAACTTTGAAAATAACATGCGTGCATATGTGCGCACCTGTGGGGGTGAAATCCACACACTGGAGGCAAAGCTTAAGGTGTTTGAAATTTTGAATTTTTTGATATTTTTGATGAATGATGACGGATGACCAAGTGTTTCTGTGTGGATGCAGGTGATCATATTTTTATAGGAGAGTCATCATGTTGGTCCACTGGAGGGAGCAAGACAGGGAACACCTCCGAGAGGTGGTGAGAGAGCAGTCAGTCATTCAGAGACACTTGGCAGCCCACGATTTTCTCAAGTTCTTCAAGTGCCCTTTGATACGGTTGCAGGGGTTCCTACTTCAGTACCTGATATCCATGTGGAGTGTTGATCTGCAATGCTTCATTGTGAGGGGACAACGACTAAACCTCTTAGTTTTGGAGGATATATACTTTCTGACGGGGCTCCCCTTCCGGGGGATGGACCTACCTGCTGACCCCCAACTGTCGGGGGATGTGAGATTGATAGATTTGGCACGATGCTACTGCTTGGGGATGAACCTGATGTCAGGTTCGATTATCTGTATCAAGGATATGGATGATCTTTTGCTTTAGTGCATTGCAACCATGGTTGTGATGATCTATGGATCCTTAGTGACTCAGTGGATCTTGAGAGGTCAACTAAGGATTGTGGAGAGGGTCCTAGATGGGGACCTTTTTTCCTGGGGTCTAATGCTGCACTCCAGGATGATGGAGAAGATTCACCAGTGTTGGACCATCGACTCTGGTGAGTTTGTGTTTGGGTCCATCCCGGTGGCTTGGTTTCTGGAGAGGGTGCCCCTGTTGTGACCGAGGATTTTGTTGGCACCATCAGGGTTGTAGGAGCTACGATTGATGCGATGGGCCTAGGTGATAGCTCTCCATGGTGGGGTGCAGGGTGGCTACTACTTTATGGCCACTGTGGCACATGTGTGGAATCATATGCCATAGGTGATACTATGGTATCCATATGGGGGGATGGACTACCGTCACGACCCAGACATGGTGCTACCTCCTGGAAAGGTCTGGGATCACAGAGGTATGTTTGAGCATTTATGTTTTGTGATTTTGATAGTGTAGAATATGTTTATATATATATGGATGTTGACTCTACCTTTGGTTTTGGTGTTTGTAGATGTGGGTCCTCGAGGCCGTGAGGCTGAGATGGTCAGGGAGCCAGTGCGCCAGGGGCTAGTGCGACTGTCACAGGTAGATCCACGAGTAGGAAAATGCCGTAGGAGAGATGATGCTGGTGCTGGGCTAGAAAATGAGCCGAGGGCAGGCCAGAGGCTTAGATTTGATGATGTTGGTGCGGGACCATCGCATGAGTCACAGGTAGAGGTCAGAGGAGGGATGGAGGACCTTCATAAGCGGTTCAAGTAGGTGCTTCAAGGTGTGTCAGAGGGCATGTGGACCCACATCCAGAACAAGAGGGTCCTGGAGCAGTGTGTGGGTGTACCGACAGAGTAGTAGACCTTGATCTGACGGGCAGCTGTAGCGAGGGAAACGATGACTGGTCGACTACCCCCTGGACCTAGAGGACCCCCATCTGGTGGGGTGTCTCCAGTTGACATAGGACCTGAGGGGGGAGCTTTGGGGGAACCATGAGTGCCCGGTTTTGTATATGTATAGGCTTGTAAGCCCATTTTGTATAGGGTAGTTGATACCCATTTTGTATAGGGTAGGGTGTACCCATTTTGTACCTATAGGGGTGAGGGGAATCACTGGCCTACGAGCGATGTATATTTTGTATTTTGTAAACATTTATGACACTTAAGAGGATATATATATATATATATATATATATATATATATATGGATACATATCTTTTGGCTCTTTGTTATGTCTACATGTGTTTATGTTTTTGATGGTTTATGATGTCTAATCTATATGTTGTGACCGATATATGATGTTTATGTATATGTGATGATGTATTGATGTGATAAATTACAATCTAACACTAGGTTAGCCATATTATCTGTTATTTGATTAAAGTGTCGTGGAATATGTGTAAATGTAATTGTATCAAAGTTTCGAGATGAGAGTCTAACTTGCAGGTTTTTGCGAAAGAGGCAAGGATCGCAGACATGATATACATTGTTGAGATTTAGGATGACAAGATGGGAATCTAATAAAATGCTAAGGTAACGAATGTGGTGATGACTGGACTCAGCGAGGAGACCAATGACGACAACATATTCTTCTAGATTGTTGGTGTCTGAGCCCAAACATATGTCGTTGGATTGGATTAGTTCATGTGAGGGGGTATAGAGGGCCCAAGCGACCCAAGCGAGATTACGTGTCCAATGGCTAGCACCATCAGCGTAACCGATGTGGTAGGACAATGGAGGATGCATCTGTCAATAACATAGATGGTATATCATACATGAGGAGTGGAGGTGAAAAAAGAAGACTAAAAACTCTACAAATGTGTGAAAAGAAAAATCCTACTATAGAATGGCTACGCACAAGCGTAAAAATTCTTTAAGTACAACCTGTTGATGGGTTCTTTGAGAGGATAGCCTTCTCGACATGATAGGATGTATGCGACTTTTGTGAGGCAGTTTTGGACGATGTAGGGTCCATTTCATAATGATTCGAATTTCCCATGACCGAGAGTATAGTGGGCGATATCATAGGCTAGGACAAGATCTCCTTCGTTAAATGAGTGAAGGTTGACATGGCGGTCAAAGGTGGCTTTGGACCATTTTTTAGCTGCCTTGTTGTTATGTAATGAAGACCAACGATCTTCATCCAGTGACTCTAAGGTCATCAAGTGTTGCTCCATTGGAATAATGTAAGGTAATAACTCGATGGTGGTGCGTAATGCGGGAATTTCACACTCGATGGGGAGGATGGCTTCGATCCCATGCATGAGATGAAATAGTGTAAAACCGATGGCAGTTTTGACTGTCGTGCGATAATCCCATAATGTTGAAAACAACATATGATGCCAGTTGGTTTTATGTTTGTTGAAAGTATGTTGTATCATGGTTTTGAGGAATTTGTTGACAACCTTGACCTGTCTGTTGGATTGAGGGTAGTATGGGGAGGCAAACTCATGGGATAAGCCTAGATTTGAGGAGAGTTCAATGTAGATCTCGTTCTCAAAGTGCTTACCATGATCGGATACTAATAGTAGTGGAATTCTGAAACGGGTAATGATGTGGTTGAAGAAAAAACACGTCGTTGTATCATCACTATTGTTGGAGGTAGGCATGGATTCAACCCATTTGGTAAAGTAATCTACTACCACGATGATGTACTTGTGTCCATTATTGGATGGAGGATTGCAATTCATGAAGTCTATGCCCCATTTGCAGAAGGGGTCGATGGTGATGACTCGATGTATAAGAGTGGGTGGTGCTCCTGCTTTGTTTACATAAAGCTGTCATTTTTCGCATTGCTTGATAGCGTGGATGTAGTCATGAAACAGTGTGGGCCAGAAGTAGCCTGCTCGAATGATTTTTTGGGCAGTGGACATACCTTATAGGTGGCCACCGCAAGCGCCACTATGGAAATCATTCAATACTATGCTGGCTTCGTCGATGGTCAGACATCGACGAAGGATGGTGTCGACCCCACGTCGGTATAAGACGTCACCGATGATGAGATATCGAGGGGCCTGATAGAGACTGCGTCGATGATCATCTCTAGAGAGATGAGACCCAAAATTCTATGTCCAAAGGTAGACGAGGAGGTCACCATACCAGGGGTCATCCAAGGGGATGAAGAAGAGGTGTTCGTTAGGAAAATCCGTATTGATGGGTAAAGCTTTAGCATCTGAGGGAAACACCATAATGAGTTCAAAGAGAATGAGTTCTTTCTTGCTTTTGGGAGTTGATAAATCTAGGTCATATTCCTGAAGGATGATGCTCCATTGGGAAATTTTTCCATTAATCTGTTGTCGATTGAGCAAGTACTCCATTGGTTTGGAATCTGCTATGACTTTGGTAGTACGAAGCATGATATAGTGACGCAGTTTCTGAACTGCGAGGGCTATTTTCTCATCACGATTGTATTTTAGGGGTGGTCCTGAAACATTTTTACTGATGTAGTAAATGGCATGTTCTCGCCCATCATCCCCTAGTTGGATGAGGACTCTTGCTACTGAGACGGCTGAGGCTGATAAGTAGAGGATGTAATCACGGTCATAGTCTGGGGGAATAATCAAAGGGGCATTGGATAGGGCCTCTTAAATCATCAAAATCAGTTTGAGCATGTTCATCCCATAGAAATGGGATATCATGATGCAATAGGTAGAGGAAACCATGCACACGAGTGGCATAATCTGGGACAAACTGACGTAAAAGGTTACTTTTTCCCTATAGGCTATGTAGTTGGTGTAAATTCCTAGGTGGTGGAATTTATATGATAGCTTGGACCTTGAGGGGCTCCACCATGATGCTGTGTTGGGAGACAATGAACCCAAGAAGGCGTTCGACGGTGATGCAAAATATACACTTGAGGGGGTTCAAGCGGATATTGTATTGGCGACATCGTTGAAAAACGATGCGTAAGTCATCTAAGTGCTGAGTTCATTTCTTGGATCGAGTAGTGAGGTTGTCCAAGTAAGCGAGTATGATGCGATCATGATCATGGAAAAAATAAGTCATGGCCCATCGAAACATATCACCTATGTTTTTCAGTCCAAAAGGCATGACACGATAAGAAAAATTACCCATGGGGTAGTAAAAGCAGTTTTATACTGATCTGCTAGATGGATTTAGATTTGATTGTAGCTGGAGAAGCCATCCATGAAGGACAAGGCCTTGTGGCAGGCACAGTAATTGATAATTTGGTCAATGAAAGGGGTTGGAAAGTTGTCTTTGGGACAAGCATGGTTGAGATCGTGAAAGTCGGTGCTGACGTGAATAGTGTCCTGTTTTTTGTTAACGGGGACGGGGTTGGAAACCCATGAGGTATACGCAATGGGGTAAATGAATCCAGTGGTGTGTAACTTGTTAATTTCAGCTTTGATAGCCATAACTTTGGATGGGTGAAGTGGGTGCTTCTTTTGACATACTGGGGCACATTTTTCCATGTGTCGATGTGATGTTCGACTATAGAAGTTTTGAGGCCAGACATCTCCATATATGACCGGGAAAAAATATTCCGGTATTCTTAAAAGAGATATTTGTAAGCTTTGAGTTCCTTAGGGGAGAATGCATCACCAATAATGTTTTCTTCTACGATTCTCGGTTTGATGGAAATGTCAATTTTGACGGTGGGGGAGATATTGGCCATGTTTCCTTCCTCAAAAGCATCTAGGGCAGGGATAGGGTTGTTGAACCAATCTATATTCCCTGAAGAAATAAAATCCTTGGTTTTGATTGCACATATGGAGGCTTGGCTAGGAGGGTTGAAGGATTCCTATGAGAGAAAAAGTGCTTGGTGATGGAGCGCATTCCATGGGAAATTAGGGGTAGTGAGTTATTCCAGGATATCTTCATCGCAGTGGAAAATGAGAGAATACAGGGGATCCGGGGAGGTGACACGGGTGACTGTCATAGTGTGATTGTCCTCAAGTGGCGAAGACATAGATTGGATATTGCAACCATTTTGCGATGGCTCACTTGACATAAACCAAATGTCCAGACACTGTGGGTGATAAATTGTGTTAGGGGGTAAGATTTCCTGTGGGAAATGAACTGGAGAATTGTGAGGATTTGGGGGACTATCCTCAGAAAATCGAACCGTGAACCATGGAGGGGTGGGAAGTGACTCAGGTTCAGGGTAGGTGATGTGTACAATATCTATAAAGGGAAGGAATGGTGGTGATGTGGTCGAACGTGGTTGAATATGGTTTGAATGACGACCTCAGTATGCCACAATCAAAGGACACCGATATGTGAAGTGAGAAAGTGAGTCACAACGAGTGCAAGGGAATATCATCTGTTTGGAGACTGAGGTAGATACATAATGAATGTCAGTGACTTGAGTACCAACAAGTGGTGGTAGAGAGGTCTCTTGTTGAAAGGTTTGGTGTACTGTCGTTAGCGTCTAGCGAAACTGAGGTAGAGCTGGGCAATGATGAGTGTAGTGACCATATTATGAACAGATGGCACAAGCGAATTTGGTTCACAACCCTTTACTTCCCATAGAGGAGGACACTGTCATAGCACTAGACGTGCTTGGAGAATAGGTGAGTGATGTGGTTGCTCGAGGGAGTTGGATCTGATTGCGTAACTAGGGAAGAGAAGGGCATCTATTAGTGGGGTGTCCCTCTCTTTCGCAGAGTGCGCAAGGAGGTTGAACTCGGGGAGGAAGTGGAGCGATGGGCTCCTTCTTCTTGTGTCTACCCCTAGCTATGGCAGTGGTGTTGGAAATTGGGGGTGAGGGTGGCATGGCTAGAGCTAGTACTAGAATTTTCATTGGGATTCCCTTTGACTGAGGAGGGAGAGATAGTTGAGGAACCATCACGGGTGGGTGTAGATACCATACATGGATGGCGAGAACCATGTTGTGAAGGGTAAGAATCATGACTACATGGAATGCTTGTACTACTGGTGGGGGGTAGAAGCAGGGAATTTGAGTAATGGCTTGGGGAATTGTATCCAAAACTAGGATTTTCCCCTGGGGGAGGGGGAAATCAGGGATAAGTGGTGTAGTAGGGTTCTCAGGGAATCCCTGAGGTAATATTTCTTCAATTGGTGGGAAATTGAGGTGTAGAGAGGCCTTAGTGGGATGAATGGTATCTCTAGTGTCAGTTCCATTAGAAGATACGACACACACTTGTGATGAAGGGTGTATAAGAGGTGGTGCTCCATGGTATGCCCCCAGGAAGGATGGATCCTTGAAAATTCGGAGGCCCATGTCAATGAGTGAATAAACATTGGAACTAGTGCATACAAGAGGTAAGATTTTATCGATGTTGGTAGAATGGTTATGCTCATAATGTGTGATTTGGTCAATGGTGACGATTTTCCTCACCATGGTGTAATCGAAAATATTAATATTAATGGTGTAATCGAAAATGGTGAGCTACATGGGTATGCATTAATATTTTCGATTAATGCATACCCATGTAGCTCACCATTCCCAGTTGTTTTAATACTTACGTGATCCCAAATGCTCCTTTGAATGACCTGTGATGAACTAGCCGAAGCCACCGCTTCTCTTTAGTTTAAATGAATTACGTCATCGTGCCATAGCGTGGAAAATCAAGTACGACAAACATGAGTGTATAAACTATCATAGTAATCACTTGACCTTTAGGGCCGAAAGGAGGCGTTGGAGATGGGTGTGTGCGTGCATTCTCCCAAAAGGTCAGATACCCTAAAGGGGAAGTTGTTAAATGCCTCCAGAATCTGTATCACCAAGCGTGTCAAACATCATTCATCAATAACGAAGGTTTGGAAGTTCAACAAATATTGGAAGGATCGTACCGCACGTTCCATGCAACTCTGATTCGACGAAATTTACATGTTCTGGATTGCATCCGTCAGGCAGTTGTGGCACGCCGAGTTTCCAAAACATCATGTCGCGAGGCGCGAGTGTTTTATTGGCACACTCTGTTTCTCCCCTTCGTTTCTCTATAAATTCTGGGAGATCTAACGGGAATGCATATGCCAAGCTTAAATCCTCTGGAATTCTGGTCTGATGAGTTTATCTTGGTGAAGTCCCACATAATAGTCTTTATCACCTATAGACGGTCGAGTCCCTATGCTGTTGCACCATGGGGTCTCATTCAAATACGGGGTGGGGTCTGAGAGGTAGTCGGAGCGCCAGGTCTCAGCTCTAGTGTGCTTGGGACTCTTTCTTATTGGATTCCCGTGTACTTGATGCTCTGATTGGAGGTACACGCATTTTCTTGGAGACGACATCATCGTCTCCAGTAGAGCTTGGGGTGGAAAAAGGTATGTATGAAAGAGCCATGTTGGGAACCATGCCTTCTCTAGAGCTGAAACCATGAAGAAGAGGAATTCCTAGGAAATATACGGAAAAGGGAGAGGAGGACCAACTCCCAGTTGGGCTGAGTGCACATCCACCCCTTGAGGATCCTGCGATGCTTACCAACTGGTCAGAGCCGGTTGGGACTACCAGTAGAGGAGGTGAGAGATGAAAGGGAAGGGAAAAAGTGTGGGGCACTGCCGTCAAAATTCCCGCTCAACAATTAGAGCAGGCTCAACTCACAATAGCCAAAATCTACCAAGAAAATAGAGAGTCATGGCGTCATTTGGTGGCAAAAGACCAGGAGACACCGCCATCGCAGGGTCACACAGGAAGCATGGTTTGGCTGCAGAGATGACTTCGGGAAGCACACGATACAATTGTGTAGCTGCACAAGGCGCATCAGATGGTGGGAGAAAATAACATAGTGCAAGGCATGAGTAGTAACCTGGGGAAAGGTTCATGTGTAGGGGACACATAATGGGCGGTTTTGTGCCTTGTACTTTCCTAAGCGACTCTTGATAACATTTTCTTTTGCTCTTTTGTTGTAAAGATATTTGTGGTCTCATTGTCACCAAGCCGGTTGGTTGCGACGTCGGTGTGGCTTATTGTATGTGACCTGAACACAGAGGGAACCTTTAGTGCTAAATAACGACAATGTTTTGAATGTACCACACTTTCTTTTAAATACAAAAAATAACCGTGTTCTCTTATCTGAGTCTTTTTTCGCATAAATTATTAGACTCTTATGATCGTCATTTTTACACTGTGAGTTTGTTAATAATTTCCCTTGTAAAATTTTATATTTCAATTGATGCTTCTATGGCGTTACCAACCCTAGATCATTAGAAAAATTTAATCATAAAAACAAAAGGTAATCGACTAGTGGGTAAGGGTCAAATTCAGGATCTCGCTCGCGTCAAAAGCACTAAGAAAATATTAGTCACCAAGACTGCTGATACCGGGCGGTATTAGGGTTATTGTTACAACAAGAAATTAATCATTTTGCAATTGCTGATGCCGAACTTGTTTCGGGGGTTTAGCGATCGACAATGTCACTCTTCTTTATGCGCGACGCTTACTGTTACACCTTTCCTCCGAAATCGATGGATCGGTCTTTGGCAAGATCCTTCCTGAGGCCTATTCGTAGAAAAGAAACACTTTCATCTACCGACGCCGATGAAGGTCGGGGCTCGGCTATTTTGACTTCTCAGACGATTTTCATCACCTTTAACTTTTACCGATGCTAAAATTCTGAAGCGAGTCAGGGAAAATTATGGGTCGCCAATTCCTTGAGTAGTTGTTAAGTCTCTTTTAGAGTTAAGATAATTATTTTTTGTATGTTCAAGTGAACTTTAATCAATTCAAACATGAAACACATACGATAAGCGAAAGTATCAGTTTCATATCGAAGCGAAAACAATCAAAATGTAAAATGTCGGGTGGCACCCAAAAGGAAATGGTCACATAGCTTTTAGGGTGTGTTGAGTGCTCAACAGAACCATGATGTTCCAAATATTAACTGTTATCTCGATGTAATGTTCCTTACTTGGATAGTCTAGGAAACGTTGCTAATGTGTGTGTAGGATCAATGGTTTACAACATATAAATGATCATACAAATAATAAATGTGACAAAGGACTGCAAAGTTTGTATTATGACATCTCTATGGATTACAAAATGGTCGAATGTGGCTGAATAAACTAACAATACTCAACTAGATCAACATAAAAAGGATCTTAGCCAGAATACAAATAAGAAACTAAAATATAATACATATAATATGGGAGCACTGTGGAATCAATGGATGCACTGGGACTATGACAGCTCTGACGGTAACTGCTGGAAGTCTGGAAAGTTCACCCTGGGAGATATACTTCTCAGAATGGCCTGGAAACTGTCCCAAATGATGCGCCCTTCTCTATTCCTCAGTAATGGTATCTGTCGAATCCCTCTGCTGATGAATCTGGACCCTGGATGGATACCCCTGGGGGAATGCACCCCTCTTCTTCTGGAAAAATGCGTCCTAGTGATTCCACCATCAAAATCAGATCAGATATGTCTCAAAATGACTACCTTGGTCTACTGGGAAATGGATCAGAAGGGTTTCCCTGAATCTGGTCTGATGCTCGCTCTGGAACCCCAAATGTGCCCACCAAAAGTGTCGCACGTCAAAGTATGGAAAATGCGTCCTAGTTGATTCCTCCGTCGAAATATGATGAGGAACCAGGAAAAAGATGCGCCTTGCCCTCCTCTCAAATGCGTCAGAGGGAAATCTCAGAATTCTCCCTGGATGAGATAAGTTGACTAAAAACCCTCTCTAAAGCTGCGCCCTCACTCTGGATGAATGCGCCCTTGCTGCTGAACACTGTGTAACTGCTGCTGAAGAATGATGGAAGACCTTAATGATCTTCTCGGTGACTAGGGTGTGTCTCTCAACACCAAAATCAGCCAATGGTGTCTTGTTCCTGGAATCCACTGAACTATCTCTCCTGGGATGCACCTCTTCTCCTCAATGACAAGTCATAATCTGCATAATGATGAATTAGGTCACTGACCCATCCTTTATATCTTTCCAAAACTCTAAATCATTCTAAAACCCTAATTCACTGTTGACTTCCAAAACCATAAATCACTGTTGAAACCCTAATTCACTGTTGACTTCTATTTTTATCTCATAATGACTTAAAAGTGCTTTTAACCCTTTTTAGCTCAATGTCACTTTCCGAATATAACACCTGTGACTGGAGTGACCTATAGTAACCCTTCTTACCCCTCTTTGGCCCTAGTTATAGTCTAACGGGGTTGTTTAGACCATTAAGCCTCCTCTCTGGAGCTCCTATTTGGAAAGGGACATTACAATCCTCCCTTCCCAAATTTTCTTGTCCTCAAGCAATACCAGTCTAGGGTGCTGGAACACCTGCTCACTCTCACAAGTAGCGTCCTCTACTGGAAGCCCTCTCCATCTGATCAAACACTCTTTGATGACCCTGCTCCTCAGTTTCTGCTCCCAGAACTCCAAAACTCCCTCCAGAACTAACTACGACTGTCCCTCCTCATCCAACGGGGGAAGCTCCTCGGATGTGCTAATGAATTGTCCCACTTCCTTTTTGAGGCAAGACACGTGGAATACGTTAAGAATATTGCTCCCCTATGGAATCTCTAACTTGTAAGAAACCTCTCCTACTTGGCGCATGATCCTATAAGGACCATAAAATCTGGGCTTGAGCTTCTCGGCCCCACTCTTCTTCAGAGATGTCTATCTGTAGGGTTGGAGTCTCAAGAAAACCAAGTCTCCAACCTCAAAGTTGCACTCTATCATGTGCCTATCTACACTTATCTTCTGTCGTTTTGTGCCATCTACAGGTTCTCTTTCAACAACTTGAGAATCTCCTGACTCTTTATGATCCAATCCTTGGCCTTGGGAGCTCTTCTCTTCCCAAAGACCAATTCTACCAAAGTGGGAGCATCATATCCATACAATGCTCGGAAGGGTGTCATACAAATGGACATGTGGAAGGTGGTGTTGTATCATTTTTCTCCTAAATGTAACCACTTTACCCATGTTCTCTGTTTTCCTCCTACATAGTTTCTCAAATACCCTTCAACCCACTTGTTGACAATATCAGTCTGCCCATCTGTCTGAGGGTAATAGTTGGTGCTAGGTGTCAACTTTGTCCCCACCAACCAAAACAACTCTCTCCAAAATGTCCCTATGAACCGACTATCCCTGTCACTGACGATGTTCTTCGGCAACCCATGAAGTCTGAAGACCTCCCTGAAGAAAAGCTCAACTACCTGAACTGCGCTATACTCTGTCGGTGTGGCATAGAAGTGAGCAAACTTGGTCAATCTGTTGACCACTACATAGATATAGTCCTTACCCTGAACCTTGGGTAGACCTGTGATGAAGTCCATAGATATACTCTCCCATTTCTGCTCTGGAATGGGGAGTGGATGAAGTAGCCCTGTTGGAAGAGCATGCTCTAACTTGTTCTGCTGGAAATTCACACACTCACTGATGTGTCTCATAACCTCCTTTTTGAGTCCCTTCCATGAGAACCTCTCTCTGATCTGTCTATAGGTTTTGAAAAACCCCTGATGTCCTGCTAGAGGTGAATCATGAACTGTGGTGAGGACATTCTTCTTGAGCCCTGAATATGGCACCAAGTAGACTCTATCCTTGTAAAATATGACATCGTCAATGACCCTATACCGGTCATCCTGTATCTTCCCATCCATCACCTCACAAGAGAACATGTTCTTGGAATATTCCAGTGACAAGTGGGATTTCCAATCTGTTGAAATCTCCATCAAAGAACATGCCACAGGTCTCCTCGATAGTGCATTGGCCACAATGTTCTTCTTCCCCTTGACATACTCTATGTCAAAGTTGAATTCTTGTACCTTCTTCACCCATTTCTTTTGGCACTCACTGAGGTCCTTATACTCAAGGAAATACTTCAAACTATTGTGATCGGTCTTGACCACGAATTTGCTGCCCACCAAATATTTTCTGAACTTGGTCAAGGCATGCATGATTGCCAACATTTCCTTGTCATAAATGGAGTACAACCTCTTAGGTTGACTAAGCTTTCA
>ML807968.1:12802-36213 GCA_009831015.1 Picea engelmannii
CTCACCCGGCGACGATTCGAGTACGAACATCGAGGACTACATAATATATCTCATACACTCCTATTTGAGCATTCAAATGTAATTCCTTATTTGTCCTTCTCTTCTTACCGATTTGGTGTATTTCCCTATTCAGTAAGGGGTCTATCTTTCCTAGCTCATATTGTTTGATTAAATTTTGTAACTCTTGTACAACGCTCTCATCCTGAATCAACTTAATACAAGTATATAGGAATTCCATGAGCTTGCTTACCTCTTTTTCTTCTTTTGGCAAAGCAGAATGATCAAATGCCAGAGACATTTCATACTCTCTTACTTCTGGTTTGGTCTTCGATGAGGAACCTTTGTCTCCTCTGAATTATTTTCTTACCTCCTCGAACATTTGTCTTTCTTTCTTTGCATCAAATAGTTGTGTCTTCTTTGTAGCTTTCCTAATTCCCAAGTCTTCTGTAATATTCCCTTGGGTCAATCTGTCTTCTCCTGTAACAACACATCATTTGGTTATAACAGCCACTCTAGGGTCTTCTCCGCGAGGTTCATCATATATCAGTTGTACTTGTGGGTTCTGATGAGGTCCTCGTCTCTCCTGAAGCTTAGCTAGAAACACAGGACAATCATCTATAACATGTTCAAACGAGCTACAATAGCTGCAAGTAGTACAAGGGTTTTGTAAATCCCTTGCGAGGTGTCCTGGTTGTGCATAGTTATAATAGATTATTTTTCCTAGGCCTCGACCCATTCCTCCTCCTTGTCCTCATCCTCTGAATCCACCGCGAGGATTAAAGTTTCCTCTCCCAAGAGAGTTATACCGCATAGTGTTTCCTTCTTGTTGTACTTCGACTTGAATCTTATATATGTCTCTCGACCTTTCATGCATGAGATCATAAGCCCTACAATCCCTATCATCATGTCCTACGGACTTACATAATGTACAGTACAAATTTGTAAGTGTCTGAACATACTTTTCCATGTAGTATCACTCACCAGGGCGATGTTTGTTTCTGCATGCCTCGCACCAAGGTAAGGTGACTTGCTTCAAAGGGCTTGGAGCTCTAGAAGCCAAGTATTCATTGAATAGGGGATAGTGTTACTTGTCATGGACTTATGATTTTCACCTAACACACCAGATGTATTCTCTTTTATCTTTTCCCTTGTCTTTCTTCATATCTTTGACCTGCAAAGACAAACTAGTCAGTTGACTCATGATCTGACTCATACCTGAGCTAGATTCTCCTATAGGGGTTGATTCTAACTTCATGGCGATCTCCAGCGCCTCAAACTGCAAAGCAATATTTTGTTGAATCAGGGGAACTCTAATGTGTTGTAAGAGGGCAACAATGAACCATTATTTTTTCTATTCATCTGGGATCTGAAAAGTCAATCAACCTGTTAAGGTTTTGAATCTCTGATCGAATTCCCAAACAGGTTTGGCCACATTCTGCTTGATCTCTTTCATCTTTGTAATACATTGTGACTCCGACTTGGGTTTCTTGAACTCCACAATCATAGCATTCTTAATTTGATTTAGTGGCTTAGGCTGTGAAATTCCTTGAACAAGTTTCATGTACCAACTTAGTGCGCGATCCCTTAGAGTGGTACTAAACTGGGTTCTTTTGACAGCTTCGTCAATGACATTTTTAATATTCCATACAACTTCACATAGCAACCATTGTTGATCAGGATATTCAAATTCATATCCCCTAAAGAGAGGAAGCCTCATATCATCTGCCATAGATCTCCCTAGGGTCCTTGACTGAATATGTGGTGGACTACTATTGATATTGCTCTGGGTACTCTGGTGGATTAATACTACTGAATCAACAGGAGGGGTAACAATACTTACTTCGATGGTCTGCACAGTTTCTGAGGTTCCAGGTTCTCCCCAACGAAGCTCTTTAGCTTTCCCTTCCTCTATCCCAGTAGGTTCTGAATGCTCCTCATTTGTCAAATCTGCGTCTTCTCCACTATAGAAACCTTTGTCCCCATAGTTCTTCTTGAACAGGTTCGCAAGGTGAACTTCTATGAACACTCTCCCACTGCATGTATGTCTAGCTTCTGTGTCGTTGTCGCTGTGTGAATTCTTGAACATTACCCTTTCTAGATCTGACCAATCTACTGTATCTTCAAAATGTTCTTCTCATGCAATAGCATCTTGAGTCTCAACTTGAGGAATTGTAAAAAAATTCCTCTGGGTCCCTTAAAGAAATATCGCTCAGCTTGGTTGTATGACTCTACTCTATCAACAACAAACTATGTGATGTACCCTCCAATGGTGCTATCAAACTAGTGATCTACTGCTCATGATACGGTGTTATCAACTCTTTGGACCTTCTTGATCAACTCCGACGTCCAAACCACAGGAGGTCTATATCGAATCTCAAACTGGGTATCTGCTAATCTAGCTAACCACTCATATAGATCCTGATGGATTCCCCCAAAGAAAATTTTGTGTATATCAGTGAAGATATATCTCTCCAACCAATCCTCTATACTAATATTAGGGTTATTGTTCTGGGCTTCAGCAAAGTCCTTTTCTTGATCCTCTATCCACTTATGAATCTCTGTCTTTGATGGGAACCACCTTGACATTCCCTCAAGAAGATTCATGTCCCGGCAACATAACCATTTTTTGGCACAGGGGCAGACCCAGGGTTCAGCTCCAAGAGCGCACCAACAAGCCCTAACTAATGGCCCTTTCGGCTACACCTGTGAAGCAGATGTAGTCTCACCCGAATCCACTATGGGGGGGTTGCAGGACAAACGTGTCTACAACCAAGGGGAATGTCAAGTGGATCTAATACAAGAACATCACAGCATTCATATATCACTTATCATCTTGGATCTACTCTACACATCTACTTATCAGATCTAAAACAATAATGCATCACAGTATATCAATGACAGAGACAGAATACTAACCACACACAACACCAAATATACGTGGTTCACCCTCTCTCTAGGGCTACGTCCACATAACTGTGCTTTATAATATATTAGGATGAAGCATACAGTTATTGTCTGCACTCTTACCTAGAAAATCCTCTTTCTTCTCCTCTATTTCTCTCCCCTTCCTGTGCACCCAGCTGCCAGGTCGATCTTCGCACCCAGCTGAAGATCTTACAATACCAGAAGGCTCTCACACTTAGTGCTTCTCTCTCACACAACAATAATCACTCTTAACATCAATACAACTATACCCAACAATACCGTACCAACCCAAACTAGGTCCTAATGACCTTTATTTATACATTACAATATCTCACCGACATCCTTAGGCCGAAACCTAGGTGTCCAAAACCCTATGTGTCTAAACCCTAGGTCAACTTGACCCGTATTTTCAAGGCTTCACTAGCCTGTCTTTCCTTCCTTCTCACATGGTGCTCCAAAGCAGATAACGATGGGTTTTTCCACTTTCTGAGTTGTCCATGATCCTTCTTTCTTGATGATCTGACATCCTCGATCTCCTCATCCAATGGCTTGCTTTGCTTGATATTTTCTGCTCTTTTTCTCACTTCGACCCAGTAACAGTCACTGTGTCTTCCGTGAAGTTCGCATTTTCCTTTTTCCTCCTTGATCTTTGCTTTCTTCCATAACCAAGGGCCAGCAATACCCTCCAGTCAAAATGCGAAGAAGAGAAAGAACAAATCCAGCGAGAGAAGGAACAGTTGCTCACTGAGAAGGTTGTAGTAAAAGAAGCAGTCAGCAGAGTACTTTTCTCTATGACGAGATTAGAGAAAAAGGAGGAAGACCCAGTAGAGCAGGAAGTAGTGAAGCTTGTTGAATCCATTCAACAACGTCAACAGAGAATAACATATCTAGATCTATAATCAGTGCCAAACACTCCACAGGACGTGCAGGATCAAAGAGAAGCAACTGCTTGGAGCGCAGTTGAGAGAATCAAGGCCTTCACCATGGAATGTAAATAATTCAGTGATCGCAGTGCATAGACTTATGAACAACTTATTGAGGATCCTGAACTAAAGACACTGGAGTCCCAACTCCAAAAGGCAAAGCAACAAGAAAAAATGGTACATGCACAGTTGAAGCTCTTGTCTGCAGTTGAAAGAATTAAAATAACAAGTCCACGCCATAAAGAGAAAAGTCATGGAAGTGACTCATAGGGGCCAACCAGTCCATGATGCATCTTGTCAACTATTTGAGGAGATTGAAGGATGAGGAGAAGAACTAGAGCAAGTAGTCACTATAATTGAGAAACTCTTGGAAGGACCAGTGAACGAGGCAGTTCTTCAAGAGTTCATCGAGCAGGAGGCCTTGGCGCAACAACAAGTCGAAGCAGCTCGAGCCAGGCTTGAGGTTTTTGAGGCATATCTACCCATATCAGAGTGACTCGGGATGAGTCATAAATGAGTGTTGGGGACCTGTTGGCCCTTAACCAATTTTTGGAGATCCTTGGTT
The DNA here is from genome assembly GCA_009831015.1 of Picea engelmannii. Taxonomy (NCBI): domain Eukaryota; kingdom Viridiplantae; phylum Streptophyta; class Pinopsida; order Pinales; family Pinaceae; genus Picea; species Picea engelmannii. Next base: position 17,216 of record ML807968.1, read on the forward strand.
ATGTTTGACCTATTTTGGGACTTCGAAAGGTTGTCGAAGGTGGAGCGCAAGTCGAAGCAGAGATCATAGAATCTCGGCCCCTTTTTAGGGATTTTTTGGTTTTGGGCTTATGTAACGAGTATGAGGATGTCGACCCATGGGTTTACCCATGTTTAGGCCCATTTTGTGATGTATAAATAGATGTCTAGGCAATGTAAGAAGAGACACAAAGGACGATATATACATATGTGTGATGATATGCTAAGTGCAAGTGATAGTTGTACATGCTTTGTGCATACTGTATGAAGCTTGCAAGGCTAAGTGCAAGTGACTGTAAGAGATTGTGAAAAGGATTTGTGCTATAACCTAGCTCAAGGAAGGAGGATCTAGCTGAGTACGCACAGATCCCCTATCCTATGCGGAGTAGGATCTTGTGGCTCTGTGCATGTAGACGATTCACTAAAGATAATAAAGAGAATAAGAGTTGGTGGATGTAGCCCTAGACTGGGGGTGAACCACATATATCATGTGTTATGGTTGCTTTGTGCATTGTGATTGTTTTATTGTTCATATAGTTAATTCTTAGTGTAGTAATGTATGCTTAGATGGACATCATATGATAACTTAATTCTTAGTGATGTGAATGAATGTTAGATCCGATATGTTTCCTTATGCTAAGGGTTTAGATGTGGTATATATGAGTGAATACTAAATTTCTCTGTAATTAGGGTTTTGTCTGTGAAGTAAATACAAGCTAGATACTAATGAATGATAATTGCTAAGTGTTTTGTTAAGGTGTTGTAATCATAGATCTGTGTCCCAACTAGGTTGGAGACATCTGAGTCCTACAACCACCCTTGCCTCTACCTTGGGTGAGACTTCATCTGCTTCACAGGTGTTGCCAAAAGGATCGGCAGTTAGGGTTTTGTTGGTGCATTATTGAAGCGTTGAACCCTGGGTCTGCCCCTGTGCCAACATGAAGCATGGTGCAAGAGTAAATCATATTGTGGATGAAATAGTGAATATACATTGAATCTAAAGGGTGTCATTTGAAACATAAAGTAGTACATTATGTGTATATCTGTTCTAGAAGGATTAAGAATCTAGGAAGCTAGTATATTGATAAAAGGGGACAATGCATACATGATAATCATTGTAAATGGTATGGTAAGTAGAATTCATACGTAAAAGAGAGGAAGTCCATAAATTGAAGTGGATTCCATAGTGTTGGCCCTTGGTTATGGAAGGAAGTGAAGAACAAGGAAGAAAAGGTAAAAAGCAAACTTCACTGGAGATGCAGTGACTGTCACTGGGTCGAAGTGAGCAAAAGAGCAGAGAAGATGGAGCGAAGTATGGAAAATCAAGTTGTTGGATGAGAAGATCAAGGTTGATAGATCAACAAGGAAGAGGGATCGAGGACAACTCAAAAAGTGGAGAAAGCCACTGTTGGATGCCTTGGACCACCGCGCGAGAAGGAAGGAAAGACAGGCTGACGAAGCCCAAAAAAGCAGGTCAAGTTGACCTAGTGTTTTAGACACCTAGGGTTTTGGTATCTAAGGATTTTTGCACCTAGGTTTCGACCTAAGGCTATCGATGATGTATTTTAATGTATAAATAAAGGTCAAGAGGACCTGGGTTGGGTGGGTAAGATATTGTTGGAGATCTAGCTACAGTATTGTGTGAGAGATCATTGTATTAAGAGAGAGAAGTGTTGAGAGAGAGAGCCTTCTGGTATTATAAGATCTTTTGTTGTGTGTGAAGGTCAATTCCTACAACTGGGTGCACAGGAAGGGGAGAGAAAGAGATAAGGGAAGGAGGATCTGCTAGTTGAGAGCGCATAAAAGAACTGTATGCTTTACCTTAATAAATCATAAGCATGGTTCTGTGGACGTAGCCCTAGAGAGAGGGTGAACCACGTATATCTGGTGTTATGTGTGTGATTGATGCCTTGATCTATGTCATTTATATATTGTTATTTGCATTGTTGTGTTAGAGTAGATCTATATCTGTGCATAATAGATAAAAGGAGGAAACTGATATATGTTGATTATGATGTTGTTTGTGAGATCCACTTGATATTCCCCTAGTTGTAGACATCTCTGTCCTGCAACCCCCTCATAGATTCTTCGGGTGAGACTGCATCTGCTTCGCAGGTGTTGCCGAAAGGGACAGTAGCTAGGGATTGTTGGTGCACTCTTGGAGCTGAAACTTGGGTCATCTGCCCCTGTGACAACACATAGCTGGACAAAGTTCATGAATTACTTGTGATGATTGAAAAAGGTACCATGATGTGGATGACAAGCTAGTTGGAGTATATGACAACACTTAGGGAAATTTCAAAAAGGCACGTGAGGAAGAAAACATTTCTATGATGGATAATGTTTGCAAAGGGGCTTGAAAATGATGAAATATATTAATGCAATTGTTGTAACAACCAATGTGACCATGATCAATAGGATGTTGGAAATTTTTACATAAACGAAACATTTTAGTATGTTGAAAATTGCAACCAATGAGGGTGATTTCAAGACTAGTTTGGTCAAAGAAATGGAGAGTGTAACATCCCCCTTTTTTAATCCCTGGATTAGTGATATGTAATGTACATATGATTTATGGTTGTGGGCCCAAACATGTAATATGTAAATATTGTATATCATGATAATAAAATAAAATGTAACGACGATTGTCAATGGAAACACATGGAGTAATGGGAGCTAAGTTTCCACAAGATAGGAGAGGTTCTAGGAGAGGGTGTAAGAGGGGGTCCAAGGGGGAATTACCCATGTCTATTAATCTAAACCCAATTTATAAAATTATGATTGTGTATTTAACCTTCTAATTTCCTCTTGAGTGTATCAGAGCCCCAATCATTAAACACATGTAAGAGGGTGGGTGTGAAAATTCACTTCACATAGTTATTGAGAGCATGGGATGAGTACAAGAAAGCATGAGAGTGAAATTCAAGTAAATCCCTTTGGGGAAGAGTGATATTCAAGCAAGCATGGGAAAAGAAGGAAATTTGTATGGAAAAAGTAGTCAGTTTTTATAATTAGTTTTTGGAGTAGCGTGGGAGAGAAAAGCACTGGAAATTGAAGGAAATCATAGTGGGCATGTGTGGAAACTAGTTGGAACTATAAATTCATGAAGAAGTACGTTGTTATGCCTGTAGAGTGAGATTCTATGTGAGATATTACCGTATAACAGTGAGATTTTTGTGTTACAACTGACATCCTTGGAGTCCCCAACAAGAGAGATTCCTAGCCAACCTATGTTGGAGCCCTAAAGGGAAGTGGGAAGGCCTGAGGTACTATGCGCAATGAAGGGGGATCCCATTCCTTGGGTTGTGCATATTTAGGGGAAGAGATATGGTGGATTGGGGTAGTTGTAGGAGAATTATCTTGATGAGGGTTTTGTTGGGATGTGAGTGGACAATAGAGAGACACCCCTTTCTTATGGAGTTGTATCCCTAGATAAGAGGTGATTTGTTGTTGATATTTGGAGAAACAAATATACAGTTGGGTGGAACATTTGTCCTCTGCAGTGGGTTGCACATTTGGTTTAAAAGATAAGTGTTTATCTCTGTTACATTGTTTTTAATTATGGGATTTATTTTTTGTGCATATAATCTACTCTTGAGTGAATTTATATGTTGTTGTGTGTATGTATATCTGGATGAAATTCATAATTTTGCTAAATTCTTATTAAATCCGCAATGCATTGAAAGTTATTATGGGTTTTAAGTGTTGTGTGTTTACTCTGAGTTTAAGTAATAATAAAATGTTGTTGAATATGAGTTCAATAAATTGCATTCATGTTTAAATTAATATTTTTAGATGTATGGGTGTTTTAGCATGATGCATTGCATTTTAAATTAATGGTATCAGAAATTTTTTATGAGTTTAGTAGTGGGGGACACTAAAGAGTGGTACCATATCTTAAGTTAAACACCAGACCCGTATGGGCCAGAGACCAATGCAAATTGGGTAAATTCACTATTGTAGAGTTTCATCTATGAAGTATTTGGGGAAATATGTGAAATCAGAATAAAATTCCCATATTTTTTAGAAAATTCAGGTCGAAATTTCCCTCAAAACCGTTGAAGAGATTATCAAGGACGTCAATCTACAGGTTGTAGAGTTAAAATTTGGATGGGAAGGTCGTATTTCATGTTTTAATGAAAACTGGAGAATCAATGGCCTAGATCATTTAAAGATTAAGAATCAACAATTGATATTCAATTGTCATTTTGGATAAGTTCGGAGAAGTTTGGAGAGTTTAATAAACTGGCAGATGAGACCACTTTGATCTTGAAAATCAATGGTCCAAATCCAATATGATTTTGGGAAAAAAATTCTAATTTTTGGAGTTCGTTGATGTCTGAATGGAATTTAGAAAAGAAGTTTTTTATTTTCGATGGAGGAAACGAAATCAGTAATCGTCGATGAAGAGGTTGGAAAAATTGGTGAAGTGTTTCATTCATCCAAAAGAAATCACCAATCGTCGATGATTGGGTTGGAAAAATTGGTGAAGTGTTTCATTCATCCAAAATAAATCACCAATCACCAATGATCTAGTGGGAAAAATCGACTAAGTGTTTCATTTTCTGAAAGGAATGGTCAATCGTCGATGATTGGGTTGACAAAATCAGTGAAATGTTTCGTACATCCAAAAGAAATCACCAATTAAAGGAAAAGAGGAGAATGAGGTGTAATTCCATGTAACAATTTATGTGTCATGGCACGTTAACATCCATGTGTCATGCCACGTTAGCCAAGTTTCCATGTCAGCATCCACATGTCATGCCAGGTCAGCCAAGGAAATTGTCAATCGCTTAATGATCGGGTTTCGACGAAATTCATGAAAAAGTTTAGTTCACCAAGGAAAATAATCAATCACCTATGTAAAGGAAAATCATTTATCATAGATGTGAAGGAAATCAACAATCATTGATGATTGGGGTTGAGCTAAATTCAAGAACAAAATTGGTTTACTAAGGAAAATTGTTAATCGTTGATGCAAAGGAAAATAAGTTGATTTTCGATGAAGGAAAGGAGGGTGAGTTCATGGAAGAATTAGGGGATGACACATGTACATCATCATCCATGTTCCATGCCATGTCATCTAGGTTTCCATGTCAACAAAAATGGACTTCTTACAAAAATAAAATAAAATAACGAGTTTGGAGCCAAAAACTTGTTTTGGCCATAACAGGAGAATTTCAACTCAGAATGGAACGAAAAAATTAGGTGTATGTTTGCATTGATGAGGGATACAATAATTCAAGTGAGGGATACTAGCTAATTCTACTTAGAGTTTCTAAAAAATGAGAATTAGTGACTTTCAAAGATCTGGGCCGTACTCAATAACCAAGGCCTAGATAAAGGTGCAATTTTGATCGACATCTCAAAATGCAGGAATGGATATACCCATTCAGGCTCCTAGAAAAATTCAAAAGGAATTGGTGTGGGGATACTAAAATAGTGAAAAATCCAGTATTTTCGAGTGCGCTTTGGGGGTTTTTGAAATCTTTGGAGGAGGAAAGGGGCCCCAAATCACCAATCCATAAAATTATATTTAATGAACATGCCATATACACATCAATCCAGAAAAAATTGTTTTGAGGCAATTTTTCCAAGTTCTTCTCCGTTTGGGAGATATCCAATTTTGGCTCAAGTTTCTAAGTTTGGAGAAAGTGTAAAAGCACAAAGTTGTCAATTCCATATTTATATAGAATTTGGCATGAGTATCAAATTCCAAATCCAAGAGTTGATTTGTGTTCACAATAATAAATTGTATATACACCCAATATAAAGTTTTTTTGAATCTTGACAAATTTTATTCCACAAGTGGGAGAAAATGGTCTCTCTAAAACATAGCAGTAGTGAAAACATAGCACAATTGAGTAGAAAATGCAAACTTCAAAAGGTTGTAACTTCTAGCTCAGAACTCTGAATGAGGCATGAGTATAGTCATTGGAAAGATAATTCATAAGATAATGTATATAAATAGTCATAATTACATTCCAATTCATCTATACCTTTCACAAATTCATCTGAAGCATGACCTGTAATCTAATTTATGAAATATTTTACACTATGCATTACTCTAACAAGAATTGTTACATGCGCATTTCTTGTATAATTAGAGGTACAAGAATTCATAGTTGGTTCCTATATGAGAAATATAGATATGGAGGATTCCCAATGGTATTACATCCATGCAGAGGAGGTAAAAGGTTTACATGTCATCATGGGAAATGCAAAGACCGAGTCCAATGGACGTAGATGGTGGGTGGAACAATTGGAGTTTGTTGAGACTATGAGAAGCTTGAAGAAAGAAGTGACGAGATATATACAGACAATAAAATGATGATAATATTTTAGGAGGATATGCTACAGTGTGTGAATGTATTATAGATGCAAATCAATAAATATTCTGGCATAAAATAAGTAGCCATGCAAGGAAATTAGAAGTATCCAAATCTCATGATAGGAGGGATGACCATGAAGGATATAGGAGAACAAGGAATGTTAGTAGACATCAACATCATCATTCACAAGGGATATCAAATAGAAAATCACATGCACAGTCAATGTTGGAGAGCATCCCAAGTGTGTTCCCTAATCGCAGAAAGAGGAGGAGGTCTAAATTAGATGATTTGCTAGGAGAGCTTAGGAAGATTAAGGGTCCCACTTTTTATGGTGAACATAAGAAATATGAAGATGCAGAAGAATGGTTGTTGGGAATGAGTAAATATTTCAAATTGCATAATTATTCATCAAATGTAGAAGCCATAATTGCAACCTACTGTATTCAAGGAAAAAAATCTATGTGGTGGGATCAGCTCAAGAAGGTTAAACACATTGATGAGAAAAGGATCTCATGGAGGGAGTTCAAAAAATATTTTTAGAAGAAATACTTGTCAGAAAACCATTATTGTAAGAAAATGAAAGAGTTATTTGAACTCAAGCTTGGAAGCATGACAATGGATGAGTATGAGAGGAGGTTCCTTGAATTTTTGAGGTATGTTGGCTTCATCAAGGATGAGAAGGTTAAAATGCAAATATTTTTGAGTGGGATACCTTATTTCTATAGTGATAAAATCCAATTTGAAGATCCTAGAACCTTGGAAGAAGCCATAAGAAAATCTAAGTATTTGTGTGAGCAAAGTAAGACAAGGCTATATTTTGAAAGAGCTTGGGATGACAACAAGAAAGGCAAGATGGATCAAAGGAAGAAAAGATTCAAGCCGCATTTCTTCAATAATAATTCATAGTCTTATAGGAAAGGGTATAAATCACATAATTGTCCCAATATGACATATTCCTTGGGAAAAATGCTAAGACAAAAACCCATAAATTGTTGGGGATGAAAGGGGGACCACATGTACAAAGCTTGTCCTCATAAAGGAGATAGGATGAGGACTATGAATAACATTAAGGAAGATGATACAATGAATGATGAGGGTAGGATCATGCCAAGGATTTATGCAGCCCTAGACAACAGACAAGAAGACTACCAATCTCATATGATTGAGGTAGAAGGTAAGATTGATAATCATCCCATAGTTATTTTGATTGATTCTAGAGCTAGTCATTACTATATAGATCCAAAAATAGTTGAAAGGTTTAAATTGAGGATATGCAAGCATGAAAAGTATCTGTTGGTTCATCTAGCCACTGGAACCAAAATAAAAATCAATGAACTTGTCAAGGATTTCCCATTAAGAATGAATGGAGTTGGCACTAAAGAAAATATGAGCATGATATCAATTGGCTCATATGATTGATTAATTGGTATGGATTGGTTGGATAAACATCATGCTATCCTACTTTGTTACAAAAAAGTCTATGCATTCCTTGATGAGGAAGGAAATTCAAGGACAATGCAAGGTATTCCAAGACCTATATCTATCAGATATATTTCAGCATTGCAGTTGAAAATAAGTTTTGGGAAAGGGTTCCAAATATATGCATCCCATATGAAAGAGCCACTAAAAGATAAGGAGCCAAGTATTGAAGACTATCCAATATTGAGGGAATATGAAGATTTGTTTGGGGAATCACTAGGATTTCCACCAAAGAGAGATATAGACTTCTCTATTGACTTAATGTTTGGAGCCACCCCAATTTCCAAAACTCCTTACAGAATGAGCATATGAAACATGAAAGAGTTGCAGATGAATCTAGAATAATTGCTTAAGAAGGGGTACATACACCCAAGTGTCTCACCTTAGGGTTCCCTAGTACTCTTTGGGAAGAAAAAGGATGGAATTCCGAGGTTGTGTATTGATTTCAAACAACTTAATAAGGTTATTGTAAAGAATCAGTACCCTCTGCCCTAGATCAATGATATTTTCGATCAATTGAAAGGAACAAAGACATTTTCCAAGATTGACTTGAGATTGGGATACCATTAAGTAAAAATCAGAGAATAATACATCAGAAAGACAAAATTTAGGACAAGATATGTCCATTATGAGTTTGTGGTGGTGTCCTTTTGCATAACAAATGCACAAACTACTTTTATGTGTCTAATGAATGGATTGTTTAGGGAAAACCTGGATAAATTTGTCATTGTCCTCTTGGATGATGTTCTTATCTACTCCAAGACATAGGAGGAGCATGAACAACATTTGAGGATGGTGCTTCAAGTGTTGAAAGAGAAACAATTGTATGTCAAGTTAAGCAAATGCACTTTCTATCAAACGAACATCCATTTTGGGTCATATCGACTCAAAGGAGGGCACATCGATGGACCCTAAAAAGATTGACACAATTAAAAGTTAGCTAGTTCCAAAGAATGTTTCATATGTGAGATATTTTATGTGTTTAGTTGGTTACTACAGAAGATTCATCACGGTTTTCTCCAATATTGCACACCCAATACCACCCTTGCAAAAGAAAGGAATGAAATTTGAATGGATTACCAAGTGTGAGGAGAGTTTCTAATGTTTGAAGGAATTATTGACCAGTGCACCTATTCTAAAGGTTGTATATCCAAATGAAGATTGTTTTGTGTGCATCGATGAATGCAAGGAAGGGATTGGTGGGGTCCTTACACAAAGTGGGCATGTCATATTTTATGAGTCAAGGAAGCTTAAGGAACATGAAATAAATTATGATACCCGTGACTTAGAGTTAGCATCCATATTTAATTCCTTAAAAATGTGGAGCCACTATCTCATGGGAATAAAATTTGAGTTGAAGACAAATCATAGTGGTGTGAAACACTTGTTTGAGAAGCACACACTAAATGCCAAACAAATGATATGGTTTGAATTTCTTAGTGAATATGGTTTTGATATCAAACATATCAAGGGGAAAGAGAATAAAGTGTTTGATGCACTCGATATAAGGGTGCATGAAATGCATGTTATTGCCATAAGCATGTACAATTCATATTTAAAAGATAGAATTTTGGAAGTTGTAATAGTAGACCAACATTATGTACAAGTTAAAGAAAGTTTACAATAGAACAATGTATAGTAGAAAAATAAATATTACAAGATGGAAGAAAATGGAATTATCTTGTAGAGGAATAGAGTTTATGTTCCTAATTCTTAGTAAATTGAGAAATTTAGTTTTAAAAGAGATGCACATTGTACCCTATGTTGGACATCCAGGGTACCAAAAGATCATTGTAGCGGTAAGAAGCCAATACTTATGTCCTGGAATGAAGAATGATGTGGTTGATTACATAGACAAGTGCATGGAATGCCATAATGTGAAGACTAAACATAGGAATCCAACATGATTGTTACAACCATTTCCCATTCCTGAATTGAAATGGGAGATAGTTACAATGGATTTCATCACCAAATTGATAAGAAATGCAAGGTAGAATGATTCCATAATGGTAGTGGTGGATAATCTTACAAAGGTTGCACATTTTATACCAGTGAACTAACATATGCAAGCGAGGAGGCCCAACAAAAACACTCAACAAACCTCAACTTCAATTCAATTATAAATAGTGAAAAAGAGGCTCAATCATAGAGAGGATCTAAGTTCGCATACTCTTGACAGGCTTACAAGACCAAAAAAATTCAGATCTAATCAAGAAAAAGAAGAAAACTATGAAAAACAATAACCTACAAGGGAGGTCATGACCCAACAAGTATGCAGCTAGAGACTGTCTGCAAGCAGTCCCAGCTGAACATTTATGCAGCTTGTGATCAGTTGCTATGGTATGAACTAATCAGGCACGTCGCTCAACAAAATTTTGGAAAGAAAAAAAGATCTGACTCATATCTAACAGATCTTATATCCAAGGAATTGATCGGGAAGATAATAAACTACTTAGATGTTTTAGAGAACTAAAAATAAAGGTGGAAAACAAACAAGAGAAGAATCAAATATTCTTCCCTAGTCGAGTCACCAATTTTTTTGTGGATAAATCCAACCTATGAATAAGATAGACCTGCCTTAGACCTACCCTTGGTCCAATACAGACAACGAGGATAGACTTCTAAATAGTTTTACCTATATCTAAATAAATTTGTTTCCTTTTAAACTAAGGGAGAGAATGACATACCTCTTGAATGATTATTGTCCTCGTATGTCCTAAATAACACGGTTTTGAAGATCCATCTCCATATCCTATGATATTCTTCCTACACACAAGAGGAAAACAAACACCAATCTACAACTCTTACAAGTGCTAGGAAATTAATATATAATTTAGATATATTCGAATCCACTCAAGGAGAGATCATATCTATCTTCTATAATTGAATTCCAAAATGTGGATAGGGAAAAACCATAGATTTATATTAATGAATAAATAGAAATACATCAATCAAATAATCATACCTTGAATCATGAAAGAGATTCTCCTTTGACCCTTTCTCTTGCTCCTCTTCAACCCTCACTCAAGAAAGGAAAACCTTATATGAAGGTTGTATTGTATGGAGAATCTATTTTGAAAATATAGCATCATGTACCTATGAATGATGTTTTCCCCTCTTTCCCAAGGAATGTCTTCCTTATATATATTGGTGGAGGAGGCTCGGAGAGGATTCTAGATATCTAGAACTTAATGAACTTGACTAAATTGAGAGTTCCCAAGCTCCTTCCATGATATAACCAACTCACCCAAGTCGATCTACTCATAATTCACCAATTATAGAAGGCTATAGAGGGGGTCATGGGATGGAAGTAAGTCATCTAGTGATCGTTTGTGGGTTGCAAAGTTGTTTGACAATGACCGGTTGTGCCCTAGAAATGGGTTCAATAGTGAACATCCTCAAAAATCACTGAAACCAAGGAAAAAGGGTGTGTCTCATGATAGCATCATCAATGTGTCCCGAGTTAGACCCTAGAGTGGAAAATAAGGATATAACAACTTACCCCTAATGTGTGATTCCAAGAGAGAAACAGATGGTTGAAACACATTACAATAATAGTCATCAACATGAGGCAGCATGAGGAGCGAGCTAAGAGATCAAGAATCCAAGGAGTACCTATAATTAGACATAAAGTGTATATATATATATATATATATATATTCCATGAGGTATGAATACCCATGCTCGGAAGAGAGACAAAGTAAGGTTGTCAACACAATACACTACAGATCCATGATGTGAAATGCATGACCATGGCCACGAAAAAGTACATATTGGATCCATGTCATTGAAAATATCATAGCCATGAGAAAATATAATGTGGATCTATGTCATAGCATACATCAGGAATACATCGAGCACAAATGAGAGTTCCCCCGAAGTCTTCAAAGTACTCATAGTGTAGTGATATACTTCATCACAAATTGGGAGGGGTGAATAGAAATGATGTGGCCCCAAACCCAAGGTCTTAGTCCCAAACCTCGATGGTATGATTCTACAACATGTGAATAAATGAGTTGATTTCAGTCATGGTATAAACCATTTGATTATTTTTCATTGAGGTATATTGTTAACAAAAGTGAGGGGACCCACCAATGCTGAAAATGGACCCCAAGGTACCTAGTACAATCTAGCGAGTGTGAATAGAGGATCTAATTTTGAACACTCATAGAATGAATCAATTAGAAGTCAATGATGTAAACTCATTTTAGATCACGAGGAAGCCTGCCACTGAGGACTACAAGCTCCAAAGTACTAGTTGGTTTCTAGATCCCTCTCCTAGATAATGTGTTGAAGTTGATAGGAAGAGATCCATCGAAGGAGGGCCTTAATGTATTCTCCATCAATCAACATGAAACATATACTGAGAGATTATGTGAATAAACAAAATCACCAAGTACAATTGACACAAGGATGGCCAACATGGATGGTCAATAGGACAATAGATGGTCAACTCAAGGTTAACTTCCCTTGAACATATAGCATGAAATAATGATGACCTTGAAACAAGACTCAAGAGAACCATTGATATAGTGTAACGACACATGATGCATTGAAGAAATATCCATAATGACTGGAAGAGTAACCATTCAGAGGAGTATATGACTCATATTTATGGTATACAACTCCTAGACAAGTTATAACCCAACTTTAGGACAATGACGTAAATGGGTGACATGTTCAAGGGAAACACAAGTGACACTATCACTTTTGTAAAGACATATCAATGGTACAAAAAACCCCACTTTTTTGTGTTTTGAGCATCTCATTCATGGTTTAACAAGTGTGAAAGAGAGATAAAATGTTCTTTATGGTGTCTTTGTCATTCATTTTTTACAATCTCGAAAAAGAGTTAAAAGGATACTCGTGAGGTGTCTTTTTCATGGCTTAGGGAGAAAAAAAGAGAGTTAAAAGTGAGATCATAAATGTTTCTTTTTCATGGTTTAACGAGCACAAAAAAGATTTAAAAGTGATCTCTTCCGAAGAGAATGAGTGGCTTAACAAAATTATTGTATGTTCCAAGAGCATGGAACCAACCTAAGAAAAATGAACACAGATTGGTACTAGAAAGTGAGGTCCACTCTTAGCAATGGTTCTCTCCATGTGTATATGGTCACAAAACGGAGGCCAGATAATGTAAGTGGAAAGTGGCCAAGTGTTACTGCAATGGTGGTAAGAGAGATCAAGGAAAACATTAGTGAAACAAAAAATAGCACGACATAAGAAACAAATGCATAAGAAATTGTAAAGTAACATAAAAGGACAAGAACCCCCTCGGGATATAGCCAGAATATAGGTGGAGAGAGAGGAATGAGTCTCAATTCCAATTCATGGAAAGTCTAAAGGATGGATCCTGGGTCTACAGGAAATCACAACATGGGAACTACATGGTAATCATGGTGCTAACTAGGGTGCCCATGGAGGGCAGGCACTACCGTGAAATTTATGGCATACAAAAATAGAGTGGATAATGTTGCAACTTGATGAGATCAAACCTAAGGCATTGTGATATCAGAGAAGATGGTTAATAATGAAATATGTGGCTGTAGGGAAAAATATATCATATATGCCAATTAGAACCTGTACCTCAATTTTAGTGGATGTCACCATAGAAAAAGTCCAAACAAAATGTCACTAGGTCCTATAAAATATATCTAGAAATACTAGACTCAGGGTTAAAATGCATAATGAAATCTAAAAAAAAACAAATGTTTTTGGATTTTTTTGATATGATATATGAAAACAAAAATCACTCACACCACACACCTATATACAAGGAACTATGCATTCTTACTCTTTACAAAAATTAGATCCCATTGGTAGGATCAAGCCAAGGATCCCTATCATTATTAACGAACTCATGAAGCATGGTTAGAAATATGTGGCAAACCATGTCGATTCCATACCACATAGAAAAAACGTTTTGTATACAAAGAGACTCATAATGAGCATATTGTGAACTATTATAGCTCCTTGATGATGCCCATCAAGAAACAAACAAGGTACAAATCATTGATCTTCGAGGTAAATAAGAGTGGAAAATTCAATGGAAAGATACAAAAAAATATCGGAGGCTAAAAATGGTGAAGACTAGGAATTTCACTGGATGCCCCAACAAATGCCCCTAGTCCAGGATCAAAACTCATCATGTCAAATATGGTTGGTTATGAATCAAGAATAAGATATGCTCAATGATGCTCATCTTCCCTTGGCTTATCAATGGAAACCATGACTTCCAAGATGGCCTTATCAGAAGGAAATGAAGTATCTAGGAAATCATGTGAACTTGGAGAGTCAACAACCCATGTGGGTGAAGTAGGATGATCACACTCGATATGAATATGGAGTTGTTAACTATTATTAGCTAATGTTGATGAGATCATCATGGAATAAATATCAACCACAATGAGTGGCATAGTGGCTCTGTAAGACTCAACTTACTCAATACAAGGAACCACCCAAGGATCGAAAGAATCAAGGGATCCACTGGTAAACAAAGAGATCATATTGTTCATAGCGATATTCAGAGAAGGAGGTGGTGGGGGGAGGGTAAATTTAATCATAAATGAAGAGTCTTTGAACATCCCCACACCAACACTCATGTAATAACTATGGGAATCACCAACAAAGGGAAAGTTAAAACCCACAATGGATCCAAGGTCTGGGGTAAAAAACACAAGTTTATTGATCGTAACTGTTTTCCCCTAATGAGGGAAATGCAAGACCTAAAAGACCGATGAGACGAATAGTGTCATCTCATAGAACCAAGTACACCCAAGTAAAATATTGTACTCAAGCGGTGCATCGGCTACCTCTATCACAACGAAGTCAGTATTAGCACCTATCTCAATGGGAAATGTAGTGATAATGCCATGAGGCTAAAACATGTCTTTGTCGAATGCTTTGAACATGGTGTTATATGTATCAATCTCCAGATAGCCAAGATATTTCCAACATGAAATGGACATAATGCCTATGATGAAATTGGTATGAATCAAAGGTAATTAGGCTTGAATCCAAGGAATCAACCTTGCATATTGCTGATAGCAAATATTTTTTCCACATGGGACAACTTTAGAGGAATTTGAGAGCAAACATGGAACATTATGTCTAGGCTAAATCTTCCACAATATTGTAGTTGTGGGCAGCCCATGCATTTGGATTATGTGTCATGAATCGAACAACACCCTTCGAGGGGTGAAGCAATGTCTCAAAGGATATCTTCTTGATTTGGAGAGAGCCACCAGGCAGGGAAGAGGAGGTCTACTTTTACATGGCAGGAGTAATCTCTAAAGTGTTGTAATTGTGAGCTTGAGTTTGGAGATTGGCTGTCTGATCACACATTAATATTGTGGAATTCGAGGATGCCCCCTCATACTAAGGGGCACCTCTAATTCCCCCTAATGGAGGGGTAGGACTTGAAGCAACCATTTTTTGAGGATAGGGGGGGGAGGATGGGTTAATATAGTAGGCTATTGGGCAACCTTTTATTGTGCCAAGTATCGGTGAATCTAATCCTTTTGGGGAAAATGGTGAGTAGGATGGTCCTCCCCATGGATTATGTAGGGGAACCAACTATTGTTATTCTCCTTCATGCCTTCCCTAAAAAAAAAAATTGTTTGAGCAGTCCCATGCTCAATATTATATTTTTTCTATTTATTCTTATTTTTTCCTCCAAGTTGTTGAGTATTATTTAGTTGCATGGATTGCACCAAGTTCACCTCGAAGGTCTGAGTGGGACCTTGGAAATTTCAGAAATAGGTGCAGTAGTCTATGGGTTTGATGAAATACTCATTTGACCTAGTTGATTAGATAACTAGCCCACATAGGCATTGGCATGGGGTCCTAGTTTTGGTTTTCTCAGATCTATTGATGGTGTAAGATCATGCAAGATAATATCATATATAGTTCCATACTAAGAGTAGTTCAGATCTAAGTGTTTCACATGTAACATGGTCTACTATTCAGTAGTCACACCTACCATAGAAACATGCTTGGCAATGGGTGGTAAGAGATATTTTGTAAACAACTCCATAAGGAGTTGGTCATGAATTTTGGTTTTGATCATCCTGCATCTTCATCTCCACTCGTGAATATGATCGGAGATGTGGGTGGAAGTATTTTGATGCAAGTATGTCAACAACTTTGTTCCTATCTCATATCATATGGGAAATTAGAAATGCATAAAAAAAATTCCATATCCAAGTTATTGAAACTATTTAAGGAAGCACCCTTTAGTTCTATGTACCATTTGGTAGCACTTCTGGTCAAGGATCACTGGAAAAAATACAATTGTATACTAGCATCCATCAAAGATTTGAATGAACATTACAAGTGACAGGTCATAATATGTGTGGATGGGTCTTCTCTCATATTTTCTTTGAACTTAGGCATGTATGAGGGTAAATTCAGAATTATATCCAGCCATAAGGGGTCACAGAGGATGGGGTCATTTTGCAAATCCAAAAAATTAGGAAATTCTAACGTCACCAAGAAAGAAAAAAATGTACAGGAAAATGAAAACTAGGAAGTAGATGAAGTTTCTTGAGACTTATATGAACCTTGAGGTTCCCCCATGTTAGTGTTTTTTGAGGCATTTGGTGTTCCATAAGGGTTATTGCACCCAAGGATGGAGGAAATTCTAGGATCATGATTTCTCCCAAGAATATACATTCCCCCAGGAGGATTACCTCCAGGATCGGACATGGACCCTAAATGAAAATTACTTCCCAGACCAAAACTAGCCCCAAAGAAAAAACCCCCAAGACTAGATGTATGGATGAAAGGATAGCCACCCTATTGTGCAAAATTTCCCATGAGGGATGTTCCACTAGGAACAATGGTATGTGTGGAAGGAATAGAGTTACCATAAAATAGTGTGCTACCCCATGGGATATTAAATCCCCCAGAAATAGTGATGCCCCCATATTGACTAGGAATAATTCTAAACCCACTAGTTATATTCCAACCAAAATGAAAACCAAAACTCAAAATCATTGGGATGCTTATAAGAATAGAGGAGGTGGAAGGAATTCCACCTTCTATGATTAAACCAATTCTTGGCCTCCAACTAGAAGAGGATCCAAACGTGGGAATCACAACCGACGGGATGGATGTAGGAATGTTAGGTATACTTACAAAGGGAAAATAAAATATGGTCGACATCCCCCAAATGGATACACCTAAAGAAATTGGTGAAGAAGGTGAAGGTATGATGAAACTAAGGGATGACAAGGTGGACATTACTGGAATTCCCCCTATAATACTCTTCAACGGTCTTGAAGTGATCAGAATCTGGACCAGGGGTCTAAAAAATGCTCAATTTTCAAATTGCTCGGAAGGCGACGAAAACGGTGCCTTTGCGTCCGTCTCGTTCTCCTGATTCCGACGGTATATTTACTTTCGCAAACGGAGTCCGTATGGAGAAGTTATCGCCTTCTGTTCGCCGAGCCAAACAAGCAAAATTTTGATGCTGACTGGGCAGGCCGTACAGCTGACGTGGCGGCCGTACAGTGACGTGGCAGGACCGTATGGGACACGTGGCAGCCTCTTGGCGTGACACGTGTCATGCATTTTTGGAATTTTTAGAGCACAGTTGGACCAATTGGAAAGTGACACGTGTCACCACTGGATGGGTGACACGTGGCACCATGATGACGTCAGCATCCTGCGTGGCAGGCTGACGTGGCAAGCTGACGCAGGGTTTGACTGGATCGTACGGCGATTACGTGGCAAGTTTTGATTGGCTACAGGTGGACGAGTGATTTGATGACACGTGGCACATTGGTGGCGAGTGAGAAGGTGCCACGTTGCCCAATGGAGGGCTGCCACGTGGCACCCTGGGTTTGATTAAGTTGGTTCGTTTGTTCAAAGTTATATGAGGCCGCGGGGTTCGACCCCGGGACCTATCCTCACATTCAAAGTTTTAACCAAAGCCAACTCACCAGCGCGCCAAACAATGGTTCTTATTAACCATATGATAAAAAATATATATATGTTGAAACGTTTAATTGGTGGCGCGGGGGTGGGGCTGGGGCTAAGCCCCAGCCCCCGGTTTTCATGTGCGAGCATATGACCATGCCGCCCGATGGATGGCGCGCGGGGGTAATTAAAATATGGTTTTCATATAATTTAACATGGTTAAATATATATGCCATTGTTATATAAAGCGCGGGGCTTTGTATTGTTAAAGGCCACGGTTCTTTTACCTTTCAATATGACCATTACATATTTTAAAAGGCGCGCGTTTTGGGTCGTTTAACCCACGGTTATGAAACCGTTCACATGTGACCATTACAAATGGAGGTTGGCGCGTTTTTGGGGCGGAGTCCGCCAATTTTGGACCTTTTTCTATTATTAGCCAAACTAACTCCAGCTATGCCATTTTTGGTGGAGTTTCTTGGGGAAAAGAGGAAGAAGACAGTTATTGGCATAACTTTTGCGACAGGAAACCTTTCTTCACGTTTTTTTGGTCGATTTTGGGTCTCTTCGACCTTCTGGAGCCATTGGAGCAGGTTTCAGAGCCATTGGAGGTCATTTGCAGGTGATTTTGCTTCAGGGAAGCTTTCAGGGCCACCAGGGCCATTTCAGTGCTGGAGTTGTTTGGAGGCTATGTTCAGCCATTTTTGGTGATTCAAAAGCCTAGGTTGGCTATTTTCGACCTTCTGAATCTGATGGAAAAGGTTTCAGAAGCATTTGAGGTCTTCTTCACCACGAAATTCTCCATTCAAGATTAAAGAGCCACCATGGCCATTTGGGGAAAGTACTGTTTAAGGTACAATTTCACTGTTTAGTGTTTGGGAAAGAGCATGTTCAGCTAATTCCTATCTTCTGATTCTGTATTTACAGTCAGTTCTGTCCTTTGAGACATTCTTATTCTTGTATTAGCATTTGGAGCATTTTTAATACAAGAGGACAAGCCTAGTTTGGGAGATTTGGTCCAGCAGATGTAGCCTGAAGTGGGTGAACTGCTTTATCATCTTGGTTGATGTGATTTGGATGTGTTATTGCTGCTTTTGATACTGCTGTGTATTAATTTATAACACATATTTAATCATTTAAAAGAACCTTTCTCCTCACATGAAAATTGACAAGAAGAGACAAGAACCCTACACATAAACAAGTTGCACATCTTAAACACATGAAGCAATGTCCTGTTAAGATTTATTTA